>MU669346.1:101634-126651 GCA_026770625.1 Nicotiana glauca
TAAAGAAGAAAGAAAAATATTTTTGCACTTATGAATTTTTATTCTGAAGTTAGGAAAGAAATACTTCTAAAGAAAAATAAAATATTTTTGATTCTTGAATTTTCTTTTCAATTTTCGAAAGAAGAATGAAAATATTTTTTGTATTTTTTTTAAAAAAATCATCACTGTTTCTCAAAAATTTTCATAAAAATATCCGGTTTTGTCAAGAAAGATTTAAAGGCTGTGTTTGCTAACCAGCCAAAGGCCTTCCAGCGTTCTGTTGGGGACATTCGGCTATTTTAGACAAGAATGACATCACCTTTACTTAAAACAATGATATTTTATTTCCCCTAAATTTTTTTTTTTTTAGTTGAACCCCATATGGGTTGCCTACGCATCCCACACCCGGTGAGAATCAAACTTGCGTAGTTCTGCCAAGCAAAACATTTTTTTTCTTTTTCTTTTCTTTCATTTCATCGGCAAATAAACAAACTTTTTTTTAAAAAAAAAATATTTTCTTTTAATTTCTCAAAAATTTAGCAGAATATCGACACTATTTGGACATTGGTATTTTCTTAACCCTCTAGATCGTTATTTCTCTCTTTTAAAAAGCCGGTCAGCATGCAAATCCAAAACAAATAAATGCACAAGTAGGATGCATCAGGATGGTCCATTATTCCGGGTACACCTATCCTAGACGGACCCAACCCCTGTATTGAGTCCCCTAAGTCAAAATACACATGATGCAGATAAGCGTTCCTACTAGGGATTCGGTCATGCGACTGAGTTATTCTAGGTTCAAAACTTGGGTATATGTTCTAGACTGGGCACCCAAGCGGACAACTTGAGTCGAGGAGGGGGCTACGTACCGGGAACCAAAAGGCCATCCGGCTTAATAACTTATCCAGCCTCTTTCTTACTTTAAGGTATGACGCTAACAGAATAGGGAGTCTCGACCAGCGAGCACATCTCTGAAGATGAAAAGAGAAGGGTTTCGTAGCAGTTTATATACAATTCAACAATATCAAAGCGGTAAAAGCAATATTTAGTACATTAGGCCTAAACATGTAAATAAAATTAGATAATAAATAAAGCCAATATAACAATTATTCCAAGCTCGAATTTCTAACCCTGAACCAGTGGTTCTGGGTTGTGTCCCTAGCGGAGTCGCCAGAGCTGTCACACCTCCTTTTTACCACACGAAGGTATTATAAGGGAGTTTTTCCAATTAAAGGACAATCGAAACGGGATCCATTATTAAAAGAGTTCAGATTCGCCACTTGGGAGATTTATGGTGCCCTAAGTCACCGGTTCAAATCTCGAATCGAGGAAAGGATTGACTCTGTATTACAGTCCGCGAACACAGATATCCGGGTAAGGAATTCTATTAACCCGGGAGAAGGTGTTAGGCATTCCCGAGTTCCGTGGTTCTAGCACGGTCGCTCAACTGTTACAATTGGCCTATTATCTGATTTTAATACATGCTTTAGCCTATGGTTCAATTATGACTTTAAAACCGCTTTTAATTATTATTATTTTTTAAGAAATATTGCAATGTTATTTAAAATACGTCTTGAACCACGTCACATAAATGCACTCGCGGCTCTCAATATATTTTATCTAACATTGGCGAGATTTGTATTTGGGTCACATAAATGCACATCCGAGTTTAAGGAGGTAATTTTTAAAATAGCGCGCATAAACCAACTACGCACTTTCAAGTTTGCGAGGACCATGAAAAATTCAACTAATGGCACACCTCGATTTCTAAAGGATTAAAACAATTAATCGTAGGATGGCTATTCATTTTTTTAAATTTTATTCGGCAAGGCACGCCCTAATTCTAATTAAAGAACTAATCAACTAGTGAAGGGCAAGATCACGGAACCCTAACTGCTTTGAATTAAAAGTTTGACCATGTTAACTAACTGAAACTAGTCGTATTAGGAAACCAATTGCGTAAGGGAAAATACTTTGACAAAACAACTGGACGGGCTCCTTTTAAAAAGAAATCCCCAAGATTAAGCTCCAAATGAGCCCATTTCAGGGTGAGAGAAGGCGCCCGAGTTCGATTACTCTTCAGCCAGGCCGGCCCAATTCTTATACTCCAAATATTTATGATACTCAAATAACGCCAATTAATTGATGCTGACATAGATGGCTGAATTAAATTAAACAAAAGTCGTGTTCTGATTTTAAGACAACAGTATAACTTAAAGAAGCCAAATTTCTAATTCCAACTTTAATACATTTTTAGTCTATTTGTTATCACAACAGTCCAGCAATTAAACAAATGAGCTGCTGGGCTCAATAAATGAGCCCAAATAGCAAAAGCAAGCCATCTTCCCTTGCAAATAGTCTCAGAATCTAAGGCTCAATGAGCCCAAATCCTGTGAAGAACCAAACTGAAGGTTCAAGGCCCAATATCGAACCCACACCAATGCAGAACAACCAAGATTAACAAGTGAACATGTATTGACAAATCTCCTCACCGTCCAGTAATTGGTGCACCAGGAAGTTTTGAATATTATTAACAATACACATCCAAAAGTGACTCACAAGGAAAAATAAAACTGACCATGAGCCGGAACCCCATTTGATTAGCTATTTCTGAATGTTTTTAAAACATAACACATATGCCATGACCTCTTAAATGCATCATACAACAACACGTAACTCTAATACAATCCCCTTTACTTAAATTACATGATGAAATGTAATATCCAATTACTGGCTCACTTAGCACATACTACGTAAGGTCTAAAATGTTCCGAATCACCTAAATTCCAACAGAACCATATTCAAATCCTAAAATGAACATATATAATTTAAGAAGAACGTGAAATAGAAGAAATTCATAAAAGATAAGAACTAAGCTATGAATCAGTACACTAATGTTCAAACTTCAAATAAAATTCTATTTCCATTTCAATGTTCAATTTGAGTATCACATTGTATGAGCTTCAAGAATGTATACCTGGAAATGAAGGGGAAAACAAAGAGAGGTAAGGGATCCAATAAGTAGCAACAACAGCAATATAGCAGGACCCAAACATCAGCAGCCCATTTCAGCCAAAAACGATGTGAACCAATCTAAAATCACTCTCAAGTGAACAGTAACCAAGGCTAACTTCAAAACAGACTTTTAAAACCAAACTCAAACCATTTTAACCCCAGATGAATCAGAAAACATTCCGGAAATAGACAATTTCAGAACATCTCAAAAGAAATCAATGGAACAGTAACCCCAATCCCCAGATTCAAACAAAATGAAATCAAATGACCTCGGACAAACAGGATTCTAGTATTTTTAAAACAAAATACAGGGGGGCTTTAGAAATTTTTCTTTCTATGTATTCTTATCTGTGTGTATTAGTGTCTCTCAAGCTCTCAAATTTTGAAATTTTTTGGGGTGTTTTTAAAATCTTTCCTAGAGTGTTCTTTGAATTTAGCGAGTCTGTGTGTCTCCCCAATCTCTCAATGTCTATCTTCTCTCCCTCTGTCTGTTTGTGTCCTCTTTTATAAACTTCAGACCTCCCTTTATCCTTAATTTCAGACACCTTTAGTGAGCATTTTAGTTATTGCACTTCCCACTACTATCTTATCTCTCAATTCTTAATTCATCCACTTACTTAGTGCCTTTTAATTAATTAGGCTATTGCAACCCTACTAATTGCTAGCAGACCCCTAAATGAAACCCCTTAAGACCCCCTGTTAATACTTCCAAAATTCTGAAATCAAAAGGGTTGAATTAACTCAAGATTAAACCTATCACATGGGTCTTAAATAGACCAAAGCCCAAACAACATGATTATATAATCGAATTTAAAAACACAGGATAACACAATTGCTGAAATGGATTTTAGACTAATTGACTTATTCACTAGAATTAGATAATTAACACTTCCAACCTAAGCTAATTAATATATTACATACACTAATTAAGAAAAGATTCGGAACCATCATGCGAACACAAATGATTCTAGAAAAAATAAAATAAAAAGAAACTAAAAAAAACATCGAGAAGAGGGGATAGAAACAGAAAGCAGAACGAAGGACAACGAAAAAGAAAAACATACCATGAAAACACCCCGAACAGTAAAGAATCGAAAAAAATCTTCAAATCTTCTAGTTTTCGGCCAAGTTTTGATGTTAGTCGCGTGTTCTTATCAAGAACATACAACCAACATCAAACTTAGCCCGAAATTCCCGTAAAGCTTGGTTTGGTATTTTTAGGGTTCGGGGCCGATTTTCGATCCAATATTCAAGCCATACTAGGTGGATTTGAGAGACATGGGTTAGGGATTCAGGAAGAGGGGGTCTTGGTGAGCCTATGGCATTCGTTTGGAGAAGATTGGAGGTGGCGCCGCCACCGGAGAAACTGTGGCGGCGCTAGGGTTCATCGATTCAAATCAATATTCGACGGGTTTGGCTTGGATTTGAAGGCAGTGGTTTGGGGGTCTGGCAAAAGGAGAAGGAGGGGAGTATTTGGTGTCAATTTGGAGGCCATCGGAGCCAGCACCGCCACCGAAAAGGGGAGGATTTGGGGGCGGCAGGCTAGGGTTCCTCGTCTCTGAAGGAGACGAGTTTGAGAGAAATGAGGAGAGGGGGGTGTTTCAGGGGTGTGTATATATTAAAAATGGTTTAATTAACGTGGACCGTTGGATCAATGGGGATCAATGGTCCAGATTAAACCGGGGGGCAAAACGGGGTCGTTTTAGAGTTAATGGGGGGGCTGGGTCAGTCTCTTAGGAACGGGTTGGGATCAGATCATGGGTGAAGGGTTTGAGACCGTTCGATCAAATCGATTCAACGGCTCAGATTCAAAGAACCTCCAAACGACGTCGTTTGGCTCCTGGTTGGGGCGGACCGGATTGGGGCATGGATTTGGGCTAGATCAATCAAATTTGGTTTGGGCCTAGGCAAACATTACCCAGGCAGCCCGATCCTGATTTCTTCTTTCTTCTTTCTTCTTTTTTTCTTTCAATTTTTCCCAACTTCTTTTAATTTAAAAACTAAAAATAATATAAACCTAAATTAACTCTTAATCCAAATTATCTTAAAACACTAGTTAACTAAAATAATCATCACAAATAATTAAATACTAAATTAAAAGAAAATTACACAATTTGACATTAAACACTTAAAATGCAATGTACGTTATTTTTTGCGATTTTTCTTCATTTTTTTGTAAAACAACAATTTGCTTAATTACTCTAAAAATGTGAAATAAAATCGTAAATTCAAATACAACATATTTTTGTATTTTTCATTAAATAAAATACACAGACAAATGCAAATAATAACAAAAATACCACAAAATTTCACAAGACTTCCAACAATAAAAAACAATTATTTTATTTTGATTTTGTGGGAGTAATTCATATAGGGAAAAAATTACGTGCTCACACTTGTTTCGGCATCAATAAAGGTTTTGTGACATAATAAATTGGAGATTAGGTACCTTTGCTCTCGCAGACTAGAACTGCACTTACCGCGACTTCGGACACTGCTAGATACACCAGGAGGCATTCGCCTGGGTCTGCCTTGACAAGTAGTGGTAGTGAGGACAGTTATGCTTTTAGTTTCTTCAAGTCATCGACGCATTTTGAGTTCCACTATAATCTGTGATCCTTCATCAGTATATTGAAAATTTATGGCACCTGTCTGACGACCGTGAGATGAACCTCAATAGGGCGGCTTTTTATCCCGTCAACTTCTGTACCTGCTTTTTACTGGTCAACGCCTTTGGTATTCCTTTGATGGCCTTGATCTGGTCAGGATTGACCTCGATACCCCTTTGTGATACTAGAAAACCGAGGTACTTACCCGAGGCTATGCCAAAGGCACAGTTTTTGGAATTCAATTTTATTCCATATCGCCTCAATATTTCGAAGGCTTCCTTCAGATGACCAATGTGATCCTCCTTCCTTTTTGACTTCACTAACATGTCATCGATGTAGACCTTCATAGTCTTTTCGAGTTGTTCTTTGAACATTTTGGTGACTAATCTTTGGTACGTCGCCCATGCGTTATTGAGTCCGAACGGCATAACTCTGTAGCATTATGTCCCTTGGTGAGTGATAAAGGTGGTCTTTTATTGATCTTCTTTTGCCATTAGGATTTGGTTGTAACTAGAATAAGCGTCTCGGAAGCTTAATAGTTCATGCCCCGCTGTTGCGTCGATGAGTTGGTAGATGTGTGGTAGCGAAAAGGAATCTTTTGGGCGAGCTTTGTTTAGGTCGGTAAAATCGACACACATTCTCCATTTCCCATTTTTTTTTTTACCATGACCACATTGCGACCCACTGAGGGTACTTTGACTCTCGGACGGAACCATTAGCGAGCAGCTTATCGACTTCTTCTCTGACTGCGTCATTAATTGCAGCGTTGAACTTTCTCCTTATTTGTCGCACAGGCGGGTAAAGAGCGTCAACATTCAGCCGATGTATGGTGATCTCCTTGGGATTCCCGGCATATCTAAATGGGGGAAGGCAAACAAATTGGCATTGTTAGTGAAGAACTCATGGAATTTACTTGGTTCTAAGAGGTTGTGCCCGATATAAGCTTTTTTCATGTTGTTAGTGTTGTCCAATTAAACGGGGTCGAGCTCTTCCACAGTTGCCTTGCAGGCCTCTACGATACCTGGGCCTTTGATGGCCTCTATTTGTATGTTGGTTTTGGTTCCCGACATGGATGATTGCTATGCTTCCGCACTTGATCCCTTTAGTTGTTGGGTATGTGTGCCATCGTGGGCGATTCGGTAGCATTCTTGGGCGGTGCGTTGCTTGCCACGGATGCTGAATATTCCCCATGGGGTAGGAAATTTGATTACTTGATAGAAACTTAAAGGGACGGCTCGCATGGCGAGTATCTATGGACGCCTTATGATAGTGTTGTAGGCTATTTCCCGATTCATGACATGAAAAGTTATTTCTAGAGTGACTCCTCCAGCCAGAACGGGCAGCACTATCTCTCCCGAGGTCGTTCCACTGCATTATTAAAACTCGTTAGTGTTATGCAGCGTGGTATTATCCTATACTCGAGTCTCATCTGTACGAGGACTCATGGGTGAATAATACATGCACCGCTTCCTTTATCCACCGTTATTCTTTTTACATCGGTATCCGCGATACGTAAAGTTATAACCAAAGTATCATAGTAAGGGAAAGACAAACCGTGGGTATCTGACTTATCGAAGATGATACTATCTTTGAGGTCATCATACCATTTGTGGGTGATTGTTCGCTTGAGTTTGTGTGTAGTGGTGAACTTTATATGGTTGATTACCGTATCATTGTCGCCGCCAATGATCATTTGTATGATACGAGCCGGTGAAGGTTGTTTTGGGGGTCCTTGGGGTTGATCGCGCCCACGAGCGAAGTTAACCCGTCCTCGATCGCTCAGCAGTTCTTTCAGGTGTCCCTGGTTCAGCGTTCTTACCACTTCCTATCACAATCCTATGCAGTCTTTGGTCTTATGTCCTCTTTCCTAATGGAACTCACACAGAACGTTCGATCTCCGGGTATTTAGATCCGACTTCATTTTTTGCAGCCACTGCATCTTTGTGCCGAGCTTTTCTAGTGCATATACATTATTTCTAAAGGAGAAACGCAAAAGTTATGAGAAGACAATAGTGGGGTCATACCTCTCTTATTTCGATATGGCGCGGTATGTAGGGGTGTGGCGTCTGCATGTCGTGGTGGAGGTAGGATGGACGTCCGGATGTAGGGCTGATGCCTTTCTCGATTGAGACAGGATAGTTGGTCCCTTCGACCATCATTACGATGGTCTCTCCTTATTTCGATTTGTACCGAGGTTAGCCGTTGGATCGGATCATTTGAGTCATCCTCATCTGCCCTTACTTCGGCACAATAGGCATTATGGATTTCTTCCCAAGTAGTGGGATGGTATTTCATGAGCCTACTTAGCAGCTTTTTTGTTGCTTTTGACCCATTTCTATTTAACCTATTTTGGAAGGCTGCTACCGCCATCCCCTCCGATAATTTGGGTAGGCTCATTCTTACCCTGTTGAATCGGGCTAGAAAATCCCGAAGTCCTTCGCCTGTCGTTTTCCTAACGGCGAAGATGTTATTTACCCTGGCTTCTACCTTTTTCTCTCCCGTATGAGCGGTGACAAATTTATCTGCCATTTCTTCGAACATTGATAACGATCGTGCCGGTAGTTGGGAATACCATGTCAGCGCTTCCCCTGTCAGGGTTTCGCCGAACTTTTTCAGCAGCACCGATGACACCTGCTCTTTCGACAGATCGTTGCCTTTTACTGCCTTGACGTAATGGATTATGTGATCTTTTGAGTCTGTGGTGTCGTTGTATATTTTCAAGTATTGCGGCATTTTGAAGGTGTTTGGAATAGCATGGGGGGCTTCCCCTTCACTGTATGATTGATCGACGAATTGGCCGACGTCTCGTTTTGGTAGCAACTTTAGAGCGCCCGGTATTTTATCGACCTTTTCTTGATGCTCCTTCATCTGATCACAGAGCGTTTTGTTCTCATTTTCCATTTCTTCCATTTTCTTTAAGATGGTTGTAAGTGCGTCGTTACCTGCATCAATGACAGTGTGAGTGGTACATGCGCGTGTAATTTCTGCTCATCGACGACAGTTGCGGTGTCAGTGTGTATTGTGCCTCTGATATCCCTTTGAATAGGTATGTCGAGTGTACTTCTCAAGGTGTTTGTTAACCACTCTTCTAATAGCCTTTTCACAGCCGGTGATGCTTCTCCTACTACGGATGTTGAAGTTCCCCTCTCGCGCGAGGAAGTCACGCTTTCGTGCGGGGGTAGGGTGAGGTATCTCCCTCGGGTGTAGCGCTTAGCATTGTATTTTCGTAGTCTTACCGGCCGGCTTCGTTGATAGTATCCATAAGGTTGTTCGTGACGCCTACTATTGCTTTTAATCTTGCTTCCCCCTTTCCTACCATTGTTGGTCTTTGCGACGCCAAAGAAGAGGTGATTATCCCTTTCAAGGATCTAGACGAAAGTAAAGTCTTATCTAAAGAAACCCCCACAGACGGTACCAAATTATTTGACTCGAAAGATATTGGAACCTTTTTGAACAAATCAATCAAAGAAAATGAAGGGGCAAATCTTAGCTAAGTATAATAAACTCTAGAACAAAAGATATAAACAATGAACGCAATGGGAAGTATTTGTTGATCTTATGAAAAAGCCGGTGATCATACAATGAGAATGCCAATCTTTAATATAGAAAGAGGTTTTACAATTTTTGTTCTCAACTAAAAAGGTCAAACAGATGAAGAAGATCCCTTTACAAGGTAATTTTTCCACTATATATAAGGGTTAATCCCCTTCTGAACCCTAGGAAACATACCATAGAGAATATTCGTGAGAATATTCCAAATACCCCATATTGGGCCTACACTACTGCAACAGCTATACGTCCTCTATTCGCTGTCCGTCGTCCCTCGTAGGGCATCCCGTTTATGAAGATCTCATCTTCCGTTGTATTTGTCAAATGGCTGTGGTCGTCCAAATTTGGACCCATACAGATACAATTTGGAGTTGTTTTTGAATTTTGCGAGTAATTTAAAGTGCAAATTTTCAAAGAGTTTTTTTCAAATTTTCAAAAAAAATTGGAAATTCAATTTTAAGCGAAATTTAAAAATTTTTTTGGTCGAACACTGATTCCAAAAAAAAAAAAAATTAGCCAACGGGCCCTTAAAACTCTTACTTGAATTAGGAGAACTAGAAATCTTTTTACTTGGAATTGGTCCAAAATCTAATTTCCCTATCAAAGGTAAGGCAACTTTACAAAAATGATGAATGACAATGACCTAATAAATAAAGAACTCTTTTAAAGCTGCGCCATTGGACCCTCCATCATTAATAATTGAGCCAATAAAATATTGAATTAAAATAAAAATATCTATGGACCATGATTTTAGCTTAACCTCAAAGTTACTCTACGTACAAAAGCCCCCCTATATATACCACACATTAGTTTTACATTCATCATTCCCACAATTCAGTTTACACATTTCTCTCTCAAATCTATCATAGAATCTAAAAATAAAGAGAGATATATAAAGAGATGGAACAAAATTTGCCAGTGATAGCAAAGAAATTCTGGAACATAGTAAGAGTGGCATATTTCATGTTGAGAAAAAGCATATCAAAGAGAAAACTAATGCTTGATCTCAACTTAATAATGAAGCGTGGCAAAATTGCTAGCAAAGCTGCTATACAAAATCTCATGTTTCATCACACGCACCAATGGTCCAACACTCAACGCCGCTCACACGACAAAACTTTACCCTTCTCTCCTCCACACAACAACAACAACAATGACTACGAGTTCAGTTGCAGTAACAGCCCAGTTCATTATCCTAATTTTCACTTACCTTTCAACAAACGAAACAAGAACAACTGTAGCGACAATGGAAATTACATTTCCACTGAAGATGATGTTGTTGTTGTGAATGCAGCTGTAATGAAAGCATTAGAGATGATTCAGAGCGAAACAGCATCGCCTGCTTTGCCTGGATTTGGAAGGACTCCTATGGTGAGACAACTTAGGATCACTGATTCACCATTTCCTCTTAGAGATGTAGAGGATAATAGCCATGTTGATGAAGCAGCTGAGGCATTTATTTCAAAATTCTACAGAAATTTGAGGCGACAAGCTTCACCTTATGCTTGATATATAATATTTGCAGCTTTTCAAGTTTCATGCATGCATGCATGATGCAAACTGTTGCACTCTTTTTTTTAAGTGCAGTAAATTCGAAAATATATAAGGCTTATGAAGATTGGGAACTGTGAATAGTGTATGTGCTTAGCTTGTTTGCATGTACATATATATGATTTCCGTTCTCTCTTCAAGACTTTGTCTTTTTTATTTTTGAGTCTGCAATCTACAGAAAAGAAAATAATATGATTATATATAAATGAGATGTAATCCTTTCTTTCTTTCCTTATTAGTGTGTTATTTCTAAGGTTGTAAGTCATAAAATTTGAATCAACATGTTTCATTTTGCTCTTTTTGATTCGATTTTTGACTACCTGCTTCTCTTGTAATTTCCTGGAAATAGGAGAAGAAAAAAGGTCGTAAAACAAAGTATGGAATACTTAATGATCTGTTTATGTGACACTTTTTTTTTAGTCTATTAAGAATAATGATAGTTTTTTCATATTTAAAAATAATTAATTTTAACTTTCTTATTTTATCTAAGTTAACTAATATGACTATATATAGCTATAAAATTATCATAGAAGACCATAAATTTTTAAAGTTTTTCTTTCGTACATATATTTTTTGCCAGTTAGTCACTTGAGTACAAATTACTTAAGGAATGAACTAAATTAGCAAGGTAGAAAATAGAAATACTGTAGGCTGTAGCAAGCTATATAATTATATAGACTTCTTCCTTTGAGCTCAGGTGTATCCATTTAATATTAGCATCCGCTGCTAATTAAACCGAGTATCTACGTGGAGTTTTAATAACTTTCGTGAATTTCTGAATAATTTCATAGTATTATTTACAAATTATCATATGTCCATACCCACGTAGTATGTGTTTATGGTTATAAACCCTACTATTATTGTGGCCGAGCTATCTTGGACGAAGGAGTATCAAATTGGCACACAATAGTCGAAAAATTATACTATTATATAGTCAGGTAAAAATAATTAATATATCTATATATATTTTGTGTCTATTTTTTTTATATTTCGACCCTTAGTAAAAATCTTTGCTCCATCAATCATGTATTTTTCATTAGAATTGCTTCGATTGATAAAATAATAATGCACTAATGGAGCAAAATTGACCGATGTGATTCCACTAAATTCAAAAGCAAATCTGTCTTCTCTTCGACGTTTATTTAATCATTGTCTTTCTTTTTAACTTTTAATAAAGTTATTTATAGTGTTTCGTAAAGCAATCCCCTCTCTTTTTTGGGTTGGTAATCGACTTGGAAACCTCCTTTCGCAGACACATACTACAAAATAATACGGATTTCAATAATGTGGCAATTGTTTCTTTATTCAAATTTTGAGAAAATTATTTGAGGTGCTTTGATACTATGTAGTCAATTCAGCTGAGTTAAATGACCTAATTATGAAATAGAACTGTTTGACTAAAAGGTATTCAGGTTTATTATACTAATTATATAAGAAGATTTGGGGCAAATCCTAGTCACAAATAATTTATTCTAGATCTGAAATAGAAGATAGAAATAAACAAGCATAACTGAACATAACATTTGACTACAGTTGCGATTGGATCTCATATTGTGAGAAGTAGATGATTGCTCCTATAATATCAAATGATAATGAAGAATACATAAATGAAAAGAATCTTCATTCTTGAACAAGACGGACCTCTCTGAGATGGGAGAACATCTTCACCTTTAGAGATATGTATGCATGTTTGTGTTTTTCTCAGCCCCTCTTATATCACACTCTCTCATAATATTTATACCAAACACTTTCCTTACCCAGCGGTCCTTAACCAGAGTACCTAAGTTCTTGGAATATCCCGTAGAATGTTTCTCTAAAATGTCTAAGTGTTGAACAAGCCGTTCAGGCCGAATTGAATGCTCGGCCTCGACCGTAACTGAATCACTCGCCGCTATACTGCTTCCTATACGTGACCTTGGCTTGGCAGACTCTCGGTCGTTCTTCCTTAAGCAGGATTCTTTTGTACAGATTTTGACCTATACAGTTACTACTAGAAATTTGGCAAAAATCGACCAAGAAAACCGACCAACTTTGGTCGGTCAAAAAACCGGCAAACTTTAGTCGGTTTTTTTTTACGCAAAAATGCGGGAAACTATTTTTGAGTCCCGTGGTCGGTATTCTTAGGCCGGTCATTTTAAAAAACCGACCAACTTTGGTCAGTTATTTTCGTGCGAAAATACAATTAAAGAGTATAAATAAAAAAATAATCTTGAAATAAAATGCACCAATGGTCAAGTGGTAGAATAGTATCCTGCCACATTACACACCCCGGTTTGATTCCCAAATGATGAATCTTTTGATTACATAATTAAAAGACCGACCAACTTTGGTCGTTTTTTTTTTTGCAATATTTTTTTGAATTTAATTGACCAACCAACGTTGGACGGTATTCTTAACCGACTGTCAAAATACAGTCCACACATAAATGATCGCGTTTTGGTCGGTAATTGGCCATAACCGACCAACTTTGATCGGTTTTTTCTGGTCAATTTTTGGCAGATTTTTAGTAGTGGATCCCTTCGCCCGTTGGGGTTATCTTTGGGCGAGCTCGGTGGGCTGACTTCGCCGGTTGCACTTTTTGAAAAATCTGAGCACGCTGGCCGAAGAGTGATTCCCCTTTTTCGGTGAAATGACGAAGTGACGCTTCAAGAGTTGCACCTTATCGTTATGTGAGTTTGAAGTGACACTGTTTCATCATGCATCATTATGTCGCACGTTCCCCATACGTTACATCATTTTCCTCGCTTCTTCTGTTTAGAAATTAATGAGGCAGCATTTGGGCTTTCTCGATTGGGGTGCCTATATTCTTATAAATAGGGATAGGCACTCCTCATTTGAATTGTTGTATCTTTAGAGCTTTTGAAGGCAAGTTCTTTTCTTTTTCAAGTTTCCAGCTTATGTGCTTTCTTTCTCCCTTAAGTATCTTTTGCTATTGTCATCTCTTCATCTTTGTATTTTTTTTCGCACACAATCAGAAAAATGGCCAGTGCTTCCTCAGACCCTGTGACGTTAGCTGCGGATGCACCTCCTCATAAGGAAGGGGCGACCATGATGGAAGATGAAAAATTCCCCATCATGGACTAGATAATCCCACGCTCCGGGGAAGTCTAGGTTAGACTTCAAAAACCTACCTGAGGATGAACCTGAACCTATCGTCTCTACAATGGATGTGGGGGCTATTACTATATTTAGGACTAAGTGGCGAATCCCGGCCCATGTTGAAATCGTTCCTGCTGGTAGTGATGTAGTACAAATACATCGCCCGGGGTACTGTGCATTTTATGCGTACCCTTTTTTCATCGGCTACACTCTTCCTCTTATTTCTTTGGCGGACGATTTTTGCCGTTTTTACAACGTATGCCCTGCTCATCTCTCTTCGTACATATACAAGCTTTTCCTCATGTTTATCAAATACGTAGAGCTGTCCAGTCGCGGTATTTCTCTACATCACGTGCTTCACCTCTTCTCCCTAAGTTTTCATAGGGGAACGATTATTCATATTCGCCATCGGGGGACCAAAGGGTTGGTGGTGAAGATGGACGATAAAAATAATCGTCATTTTTGGGAAAATTTCTTTTACGTGATGACAGTGCACGTGGTATCGAACTCCAACGAATTCCCCGAGGAGAGGAACTTTGCTCGTAAGTGTTCCTCTTTCAAAATGACCGTTATTTATTTTGGGGTAATCTCATCATTTTTTTTCTACCTTTGCAGCCGAGCGGGATCCTCCTTCACCGGTTGTTGATATTCGCGACTGGGTGAGTCAGGTTTTGCCCCATACTGTGGGGATTTGTGAATGGTCGCACTTCAATGAGAGGTTTGGGCGCAGACCTAAAGCTGGTGAGTCACCTTTGGTTTTAATTATTGACTTTTATACCGTCATTTCTATCCTCTTATCTCTCTTTGTTTATAGGTCAAAGGGCATCAAAGAAGGCGAGGGATCCTACGCCTGCTTTTTGCCAGTTAGATATCATTGCCGATCCCATACTCGTTGTGGCCGTAGGTGAGCCTACTTAGGCCGCTGCTATTTCACAAACTACAGTTTTGCTTGGGCTTGGCCACTCAAATGCTGCTCCCCTGGATGGGATTCCAGATCCTGTGGTTCATTTGGTGGATGAGTCGTTAGAGCGCAAAGGCGAGGAAACTTCTTTTAGGAGGCGGAGGATAGCGGCTGGAGTGACTGGGGTCGAGGGGCCTTCGAGGGTGAACTCGTATTGGCGGTGTCCGAACCGGATGGTGGCACTAGTTTAGGTGAGGAGATCGTATCCCCCTCGGGTATGGAGGTGGTGTCCGTTTCTGGCATGGGGGAGTCTACCATGGTAGGGAGCAGAACTCGGAGGTTGCTACAATCATTCCGAGTGGTCCATCAACTTCACAACAGGGTCGTGCTTCCTCTTAGGCCAATGAGAGGGCAAAGGGCGTAGTTGTAGACGACTATGAATTCGATTCAGATATTAACCCCGAAGACATAAGCATGTTTGAGGCGGGATTCACTCGGGTGGAGGCGGAAACGAATGATTCCTCCCACGTGATTGAGATTGCTCCGAAGTGCGATTTTTTGGAGGACACGGTGTGCCTGGTGCCCCAATTTGCCCTTCTTTGTTTTGCTACTGAAAACAGGTCCTTTCAGGAGATTGGTGATGCTGGCCTATCACGGAGCATAGCCGGAATGGCTTCGAGGCTGAGTCTATTTTTTTCTTCGTTTTACGCCTTCCACTCTCGCTAATTTTCTCATTTTGTTCTCTTTTCTTTTTTCAGACTTTCATTTTGGAGCATGAGAGTCTCCGCTGCGAGTAGGGGTGTGCATTCGAATCGGTTTATCGATAAATCGAATCGATTATTTGTTATCGGTTTATTGATTTTTCGATTTCGATTTTGAAATTTTCCTTATCGAGTTATCAATTTCGATTTTGATTTTGTCCTTTTCGGTTATCGGTTTATCGATAAACCGATAAAATATACTAAAAAGACAAAAAAAATAATTTTTTTTAATTTTAAACTTTTTAAAAAAAAAATTACCCTTATTCTATAATACCCTTTCCTTTACCCTAATTCCCTAACCCTATTATTTTCTCTACCACATTTAAGGAATGATCATATTTAAAGCACAAGGGAATGAAGTTCAAATTAATGGGAAAAAAAATTAGCCATGATGATGTATTTTGTTTTGTTTTGTTTTCATACCGTTGGAGTGTCGGTGGCATACATTTGATACCTTACTTTAGTTTCGTTGCGTGTGCTTGTTGACACAATTTTTATCTTATAAATGGTGTTCATCATATTTTAGCTTCTTTTTGTCCATATTAGTTAGACGTGTTTATAGCGTTATACTTTCCGTGGAATCTCACAAATTTTCTTATTGGTGTAATCGATAACTGAATCGATAAACCCCAAAAATCGATAAATCCAAATTGAAAAAATCAAAACCTTATTGAAACAATAACAATACACATATATACAAATCGATAATCGATAAGTAATTATCGATAAGGGTCAAAATCGAATGCACACCCCTAGCCGCGAGGAGAGGCAGGTTGTCGCTTTTCAGAAAATGGTTTCGAAATACCACTGATACCGTGACAAGTGTCGTGATATTCATGCACAACTCAGGGCGGGCAGCAATCCTCAGTCCCTTAGAGAGGAGTTGGAGCGGAAGGACGAAGACCTGATGCGGTCTATGCGTCGATGCAGTGAACTGAGAGGCTGCTTAGGGATAAAGAAGAAAAGCTCGAGAGGGCAAGGGTGTTGCGGCTGACTGTGTTGATCTTCAGGCGAAGGTGGTGGCCCTGCGGGCGGAGCTTAAGTAGAGTGACTCTAGGGTCGCCGGTCGAAGTGTTGACCTGGTGGAGAAGGTGACCGAATTAGAAAGGAAGTCGACCTAGCTGAAGAGGGCTGATGGAGCTCGAGTAGTGACCTTGGCGAGGGCTGCGGTACTGGAAGATTCTATCTGCGTTCTCAGGTCTGAACATTCAACTAGGATGGAAACGGCCTCTTGGAGGGAGGCGCAGCTTAATGAGAGAATTAGCGATCTTGAGAGAGAAGTCTCGACCCTGGGTGTTCAAATTGCAGCTCTCAAGGCTGAGAGGGCTCAATTGTTGGCTTCGACTCCTCCTACATCTGCCTCTGTTGCTTTTCCTCGCCCTTTGTATGAGATGTAGATCCACGCTGACGCTCAGCAGGATATATATAAGGGTTTCTTGGCAGCAGGGAGTGTTTCTAAAGTCGCTTTTGAAGAGGCTCGAGTTAAAGCGCGTGAGGCCCGGCTTGCCTGTCTTTATGACCCTACGACGCCGGAGGCCGGTGGAGTTGGTGAGGCCGAGGATAGCCTTGCCTTTGATGATGAACATTCTGATGGAGAGGGTGACGGTGGAGGTGAAGCTGCTGAATGAAGCTCTTATACTTAATTTTTCTCCTGTATTTAGTTTCTCCATACTTAATTTATAAGACGTTATTTTCCTTTTTAATAGAACAATTGATTTGTCCTTGATTGCATGTCTTTAGCCTTTCCTTCTTTTTCTTTTTTTCTTGGATCCTTTCGCAATAAGTCCCTTACTTTCGGTAGTTAATTCGAATGAGGTCAAATTTTGACCTACTATTATTCGAGTGAGGTCAAGTTTGACCTATTAATTCGAGCGAGGTCGAATTTGACCTGTTAATTCGAGCGAGTTAGAATTTAGACTGCTAATTCGAGTGAGGTCGAATTTAGACTTGTTGATTCGAGCGAGGTCAAATTTTTCTTGCTAAATTTGAGTGAGGTCGAATTTGTCTGGCTAATTCGAGCGAGGTCGAATTTGTTTTGCTAATTCGTGCGAGGTCAAACTTGTCTTGCTAATCTGAGTGAGGTCGAATTTAACTGGCTAATCTGAGCGAGGTCGAATTTAACTTGCTAATCCGAGCGAGGTCGAATTTGTCTTGCTAGTTCGAGCTTGTCTTGCTAATTCGAGTGAGGTCGAATTTTAACTTGTGAATTCAAGCGAGGTCGAATTTAACTTGCTAATTTGAGCGAGGTCAAATTTAACTTGTTAATTCGAGCGAGGTCGAATTTAACTTGCTCATTCGAGCGAGGTCGAATTTTAACTTGTTAATTCGAGCGAGGTCGAATTTTTAACTTGCTAATTCGAGCGAGGTCGAATTTAATTTGTTAATTCGAGCGAGGTCGAATTTAACTTGTTGATTCAAGCGAGATCGAATTTGTTTTGTTAATTCGAGCGAGATCAAAATTATATTTCCTTTGTTTGCGTGATGTATAAATTTAGCGGAGTTGCGTAAAAATTCCGTATGTTGTTTCTCTTACTCATTTATTGGAGAATACTACATATTGTTGTACGGTCTGTACATACATTCGAGAGTCCCAGTCTGTCTACTCCCTTAATCGCTCGGCTTGGAGAGAAAGTTGATAGGTCGTGCGATGAATGTTTTGCTCAAGCTTCGAGACGTCTCAATGTATGTTCGAGGTTTAATTTTAGGTAGTTGCATCGTCACATAGTTGCTTCGGCGAGTGCGTGAGTCAGTTTCACGCGCGTGCGTTTCATCTGCATGTTGGAGAGATTTATATATTTTATATTTTCCGTCCTGGTAACCCAGTCTCAATCTATACAGACTCTTCCTTTACGGCTTTGAGCACCAACTTATTACTGGGGTGGGGGGGGGGGTTACTCGACCGTTGCCTGCAAGATGATATGACGCAGAGCATTTTCTTGGTGTGCTATTTTGATGGCGTTTGTTCCCTGTTCGCATGTTGGTAAGGGCGCCCATGTTCTTGTCCTACTCTAACAAAAAATGGTAGGTTAAAGCCAAACAAAATCGTTTGTTACCTCTACTGATTGGTTGATGAGTGGGAAGGAGCGACCATGTTCCGTTCTTTGGCTATGCTTCGTAGCTGCTATCATTGGTTGAGCTAATATCCACCGAACTTGAATGACATTTTGTGGATCTTTGGCTTGGTGTTTTTGCCATCTCCGCTACTTGGGTCTGTAAAGTCCCTTCGATATGATTGGTAACGAACTGAGAGTGCTAGCTTCAGATCCGATCTCAGCCTCGTACTTAGCTTCGGCATTAGTCGAATTTGGGCACCTTGTAGGTTGATGACTTACTTCTCTCATTGGGATCTTTGAGTTCAAGTCCCAATTTGATCCAGTCCCAAGTGCGTGAAGACACGAAAACATAAGCCGCACCACAAGCACACAGGCGAAAGGATGGAGTTATAGCGAACGGGAAGTAGAACCAAAACCGAGATTAGATCTAAAGGAAACTAAAACTTTAGCTAGAAAATCCCCACAGACGGCGCCAATTATTGACTAAAAAGTATTAGACCTTTTTGTTAAACAAATTAAATAAGAAGATTTGGGGCAAATCCTAGTCATAAATAATTTATTGTAGATCAGAGATAGAAAATAGGAATAAACTAGCATAATTGAACATAACATTTGATTATAGTTGTGATTGAATCTCATAATGTGAGAAATAGATGATTGCTCCAACAATATCAAATGATAATGAAGAATACATAAATGAAAAGAGTCACCATTCTTGAATAAGACGGACCTCCGTACACTTGATAAAGTTGAATTACAGATGAATATCGAGGTTCTAAGCTCTTTTCTCCTTTCTTTGGAGAGGAGTCTAAGAAGGGAGAACATCTTCACCTTTAGAGATATGTATGCCTGTTTGTGTTTTTCTCAGTCCCCATATGTCACACTCTCTCATGATATTTATATCAAAAACTTTTCTTACCCAGCGGTCCTTAATCGGAGTACCTAAGTTCTTTGAATATCTCGTAGAATATTCCTCTAAAATATCTAAGTGTTGACCTAGCCATTCAGGCCGAATTGAGTGCTCAACCTCGACCGTAACTAAATCACTCGCCGGTGTATTGCTTCCTATACGTGACCTCGGCTTGGTTGACTCTCGGTCGTTCTTTCTTAAGCAGGATTCTTTTGTTCAGATTTTGACCTATAAAACACCACATCTTGGCAGAAGTAACGTAACTCGATAAATTAGAGAAAGTGGTGACGTAACCATTTTTAATAAGCATTTCCAAAGCATTATTTAGTACAATAATTTTACAAAATATTTTGTGGTGTTTAATTACAAAATAAATTTAAACAAATAAATTATAAATTAATTAATTTAATCGGAGGACCATTATATTTGTGATCTTTTGATATGACGTTTTAATTTTAAGCTCACCGAAGTTAACGGCCACAAAGTTTGCTGTTTGTTAAATATTATAGTATACGTCTTGTAGAAACCTTACAGATTAAAATCACTTTTAACATACAAATACTTTTAAAGAATTTATCTTTATGATAAAAATTATGTTCTTACTATTGATGATACGCACTCTCATGTTTCTAAATAACGTGATGCTTGTGGTATTAGATAATATAGGAAACTACATATAATTGGTAGAATCTGAGATCTATCATCATAAGCTTGGATTCATATGCATGCAATTGATGAATTGAGAGATTGGGCAAAGTCGTAGAGAAAGAAAGTAGAGAGAAGGAGGAGAAGATGATTAATTTTTATTAACCAACTTAAAATGTACAGTATTAACTAATATAACCACCTTCATTGTTGGCTAGTGGAGAGGGCCAGTGAAATGACAAAATACCCTCCTTCATACACTAGACTATACACTAAAACTATCCCTCATTCAATACTCCCCCTCAAGCTAGTGGATGAATGACATCAAACACGCCAGGCTTGGATAAGAGAAGTTGATATTAAACAGTAGATAACCCTTTGGTTAGGAGGTCTGCAAGTTGTTGAGGAGGAGAAATGTGGTGAGGAAGTATGAGCCCAGACTTGATCTTTTCACGCACAAAATGACAATCTAGCTCAATATGTTTAGTGCGTTCGTGGAAGATAGGATTGTTAGAAATTTGGATCGTTGCCTTATTATCACAGAACAAGGACACAGGTTGAGGTACAGCGAGTCCCATCTTTGCCAACAAACCAACGATCCAAGTCACTTCAGCCACTGTTGTACCATGCTCCTGTATTCAGCTTCTGCGGAGCTCCTGCTAACAGTGTGTTGCTTCTTGGACTTCTAAGAAATAAGTTCTTCACCTAATTTGACAACATATTCAGTGACTGACCTCCTTGTATTAGGGCAGGAAGCCTAATATGAATCACAATAGGCAGTCAAGTTGTTGATATGACCAGCAGGTAGCAGCACACCCAAGCCAGGACGCCCTTTAAGATATCTAACCACTCTAAAAGTTGCCTCCAAGTGTGATTGTTTAGGTCGTTACATGAACTGACTCAAGCTCTTAACCACAAAGCTAATATCTGGCCTAGGCATAGTAAGATAAAGGAGCTTCCCAATTAATTGTTGATAGGCAGTGACATCTTCAAATTTTAAATCATCTGTATTTCCTACATGAATATCATACTCAACAGTAGTCAACTTTTGATTGACCTCCAAAGGTGTCTTAGCAGGTTTACATCCACTTAACCCAACTTGAAAAATAATCTCCAAGGCATACTTTCTTTGATTAAGCAATGTTTCCCTTTTTGATCTCAGAACCTCAATTCCAAGAAAGTATCTCAATTTTCCTAGATCCTTTACCTTAAATCGATTGTGTAAAGTCATTTATGCATCTTCTATCAATGTGGAATGACTACCGGTAATTAGTAAATCATCCACATATATGAGAATCACTACTAAGCCATCTACTTTTCTCTTGTTAAAAAAAAAAAGAATGATCAAATCCACTCTAATTAAATCCACTCTCTATTAAAGTTTCACTAAGCTTGATGTTCCAATGCCTAGAGGCTTGTTTGAGTTCATATAAATATTTGAGAAGTTTGCACACCTTGGTCTCCCCTGTTTGGTGAACCCTTGTGGTATACTCTTGTAGACTTCTTCATTTAAATCTCCTTATGAAAAAGCATTATTAACATCTATTTGGTATAGAGGCCAACCTTTGGAAGTGTCTATACTGATAACAAGTCTTATTATCACCATTTTTATGACAGGTGAGAACGTATCATGATAGTCAAGTCCTTCCTTTTGGTTGTATCCTTTAGGAACCAAACGAGCCTTGAACATCTCTACCTCTCCATTTTCTTTTTACTTAATTTTGTAGACCCATTTGGAGCCAATGGCTTGCTTTCCTTTAGGCAAATCAATTAGTTCCCAAGTCTTCTTATCCCTAAGTGCTTGTATTTCCTGATGCATGGCTTTAATCTATCTGTCATCCTAAATTGCCTCCTTAAAGGAGTTTGGCTCAATGCATGCTGAAAAAGCTCTCAAATAAGATTGATATCTTGTTGTCATATTCCCATAGTATAGCCCTTTGGATAATGGACAAAGACACTGAGTGGCAGTGTTATTGGTTGTCACATAGTCATTCAGCCAAATAGGAGGTTTGGAGATTTTTCTTCCTTTTCTAACATCATGAGTTGTTTCCTGAACTGATAGTTGTTGAGTGGATGTTTCTCATGATTGTGAAGGAATTGTTGTGTCATCTAAATTGTCTTGTGAAGTTTTTCTTATGATTGTATCAAGTGGCATATCAACATGATCCTCATGTGTTTTTTGTTAAATCTTCAGCATGTGTCACTTGCTCTTGAGTGCTATTATCATCAAGTCTACTTGTTGATTCCTATTCAATGCTTGGCTTGGCTGATTGCACCACCAGTTCTGGCTGCTTAAGAAATAAATCAGCAGAATCCACTTCAGAATTCTTGAAAGGAAACATATCTTCCCTAAAGCTAACATCCCTGCTGACCATAAAGACCTCCTTTCTAGATCATATAGCATGTACCCCTTTTGAGTTGTTAAATATCCCACCAGTACATATCTATTTGCTCTTGGACTGAATTTATCTCCTCTCGGAAGGTTGCTAGCATAACAAAGACAACCAACACTCTAAGGTGATTTATGTTAGGTGGCTTGTAGTATAAAAGCTCATGTGGTGATCTTCCTTTCAAAATAGAAGTAAGCCATTTGTTAAGCAGATACACAACAGTCTTCACACACTCTCCCCAAAATCTATTAGAAATTGAGTTTTTGAACTTCAGAGCTCTAGCCACTTCTAGAATGTGTCTATGCTTCCTTTCTACCACCCTATTCTGTTGAGATATGTAGGGACAACTACTCTGGTGAACAATTCCTAATGAAGAAAATAGTTCATTACAATTAGAATTGAAGAATTTAGTGCCATTGTCAGATCTCGATGCTTTGACAGTCACACCAAATTGATTTTTAACCTTTAAAAGAAGCTCTTCAAAACAACTATTACTTCACTCTTTGATTGCAATGAACATATCCAAATAAATCTACTGTAATTATCTACCATTGTAACAAAGTAGTGTTTCCTATTATATGTAGGTATTCTATGAGGTCCCCATACGTCTACATGAACAAGTTGAAAATAACTAACAGCATTATTACTACTGGATGGAAATTTTAGCCTAATTTGCTTAGCCGAGGGGCATATATCACAATTGTGTTGCACTCTGCTGTTCACTGAGTTTCTTAACTGTTCGATATACTGCATTGCATTTATTGAAGGATATCCTAGTCTCATGTGCCATAAAACTGAGTCATTTGCACTATTGTTAATCATTGCTGCCGTAGGCATTGATCTCCTCTGCAAAAGGTATATTCCACATGATTCCTTACCAATCACCTTCCCATTGTAAAGACCCTGAAGCACACAGAAGTCGGGGAAGAACATTGCAATACAACATAGTTCCTTAGTCAGTTTTGAAATGGACAATAAGATGAACTTAAAGTTAGGAACATGTAAAACATCCTTCAAAACTTGGTTGTCCAATTTAGAGACATTTCCTGTATGAGCTACTTTGCACTTATTCCATGTTGGTAATTGCACTCCACTATCATTGTGTGCATTACATTCCTTAACATTATGCATAATCTCCTTATAAAAGGTAATATGATGTGAGGCCCCTGATCTAATATCCATTCAAAATCAAAAGCATTTGATAACAATGCATTTATACCTTCCATGAGTGAGTGGCAGTCACCTGTGTCTTATTTGTTTAGAAGGTTTAATAGCTGCTTGTATTGATCCTCTGTAAAGAAGCTCTTTTGTGTGGGCTATGCACTTGATGTATTCCCTTTTTCTGCAGTAGCAAAATTGGATTAAGGCTTGACTCCTTGTATTTGTGTTTTCTTCTAACTCTTGAAATCCTGAGGATATCCTATGATCTTATAACAATTCTCCTTCAAGCGGCCTTTATAACCGCAAAATTCACAAATCAACCCTGGCTTCTTTGCCTTGAATCCTTGATTGAATATCTAATTTTTTTCAGCCAACATGGTCAAAACATCATTATTAGATTCCCCTGCTCCAAGAGTTCTTTGGCTCTCTTCTTGTATGACCAAAGCATATGCCTGATTAACTATCAAAATAGGTGTTTTGAGCAACACCTGATTTCTCACATGACTATAGCTTTCAGTTAGGACAACTAAAAACTGTAAAAAGTCTTAGATTTTTGAACTGCTCAATGAAAGGCTTCGTCTCTTCACAATCACATCCAGGTCCTGCTACTAACAACTCCATTTCATCCATTAGATCCTTCGTAGTAAACAGTGACTGAATCAGTACCCTGAGTTAACAATCCTATCATCTTCCAGATCTGATAAGACTGAGTTAGATTTGATTTACCAAACCGTTCCTTAAATTCACTCCAAACTTTCGATGCATTTGATGCATAAATGATACTAGGTTGCAATTCCACCGCCACTATTTTTTCCTATCCATGACAGTACTACAGCATTACATCTCCCCCATTGATTCGCCAATTCACTTTTGAATGAGCCTTTTACACAGGTTCCTTCTATGAAACCTAATTTGTTTTTCACCAACAGTGTCGTTCGCGTAGCTCGACTCCACGAACCATAATTCTTTAGACCTATGAGTTTTATGTTGATTAATGCTACACCAGGTGTGCCGATTCTCTCAAGTACAAAGGATGATTGTAATCAATTCGAGAAATTTCAATCTCTTCTGCCATGGGAGCAGCTTCAGCTTCAGCTATGGTTTCCTACTGAAATTTTGAAAATTTTTATCCTAAATCTAGATTGATTGCTCTGATACCATGATAGAATCTAAGATCTATCATCATAAGCTTGGATTCATACGCATGCAATTGATGAATGGATAGATTGGGCAAAGTCGTAGAGAGAGAAAGTAGATAGAAGGAGGAGAAGATGATTAATTTTTATTAACCAACTTAAAATGTATAGTATTAACTAATATAACCACCTTCACGGTTGGTTAGTGGAGAGGACCTTTGAAATAACAAAAATACCCACCCACCCACCCCCCCTTAA
>MU669346.1:135408-163560 GCA_026770625.1 Nicotiana glauca
CTATAAGAAAAATTACATTGAATTAGTATTTCAAAATTTATATAAAAGTAAATCAAAATACTTAATGAAAAGTGAAAACTTACATGTACAGTCGAGGCTCGGCCCTCGACCCACCTTTCTTGATCCGTCTTTTTCTTCTTCTTTACAAACTGAGTCTCCTTGAATAGCTTATCTTGGTCCATCGGATGCCCCAACTTCTTTTCCTGAAAACTCATAAATTTTAGTTAATAAACAGAGTAAATATACTTTGAAAATTAGAATAAATTAAGCAATTACTCCCTCCGTTTCATATTAAATGAGGTACTTTCCATTTTATTCTGTTCCAAAATAAATGACACATTTCTAAATTTGGAAATAATTCAACTTTCAACTCTTCATTTTACCCTTTTTGCCCTTAATGAGAAGCTTTTATAACTACACAAATGGCATTGCTCCACAAACCTTTTACTCCTTAAGCTTTTAAGACCACAACTTTTAAAAGTCTTCTTTTTTTTTTCTTAAACTTTGTGTCAAGTCAAACTACCTCAAAAAATATAAAACAGAGGGAGTACATACCAATCTTCTTTTTATTGTCCCTAGGCTGATTGCACCTCCACTGTGCAAGGAGCCTTCCTTCTCAGATGCGCGAGCTTTCTTTCCTTTTTCGCTCATCTCTAAAAACTTTGCGGTAAGCCAGTGTCTTTGCAAATCCTCCCATAAATTCTGAAGCAACCAGTCAGGCTTCTGGTTCAACTTTCTAGCTTTGGAGAAACTATGCGACAATCGCTTGCGAGCTTTGTGATAAAAATTTGCAGTCACTTTCGCGTTATAGCGGTGTTCCCATACACACTTGCTCTATATTTCAAAAGTTAAATATTATATGGAAATATCATAAATATAAATAATTATACTGCTTAAAAAACATTTATACCTTAAATTGATTGAAAATTTGCTCCTTCAGCGACAATGGAAATTCACTCTAAGTCGCATAAGAGCCATCATAAAGCTTTCTGGTGGCTTTGGTGATTATCCTCATAGTAATATTACTCGGGATGAACCTGCAATTTAATTAAAAAATACATGAATATATTAGTACAAACTGTACAAAACAATAAACGTAAAAATAACAAATAACTCTTACCCATCACCCTCAGGGACTATGATGATCCTGCCATATTGATCATAATGTACATCCCCATCATCATCAGCATCACTGTCCAAAGCATGTATATCAGAGGCATGTGTGGAAGGTGTAGGGGGGTCAGAGCTAGTATCTCGCAGGCGAAGGCCTGAAATAGATGGAGTCGCTGATGAAGATGGTTGCTATCCCTGTGACTGCGACATAGCTGGATGGACCGCAAGTGGCTATGATTGTTGTGACCTAAGTAGCGATGACCCGAGTGGTTGTGACACTGATGGCTGTGATCCATGTGAATGTGACATGGATCGATGCGATCCATGCGATGCAGATGACTGCAATCCATGTGGTCGTGAGGCAGCTGGACTGTATGCTGGACGTATAGTCCTATGGCCTTGTGACGAAAGACTTGGTGTTTGCACGAAGGTGTATGGCTCGTGATGCTGTGGCATCTCAGAATAGACTTGGGGTGGAGGCAAAGACATAGGCATAGGCATAGGCATCTCTGAAAAGGGTGGAAAAGATTAAGTAATATCTTCTACCCTCTTCTTTGGTTTCCTAGCCTTTTCTCGACCCCGAGAACCAGTAGGGTCATTGTTACCTTGACCCTTGCTTGTCATCTGCATAATATAATACATATTTAGATTGAAACATATAAAGAAACTATCTATAAACGAGAGTTATTAAAGAAACTAACTTTTTAAAGCTCATCGACGTATTGTTCCTCGTCCGAGAATTCTTCTTCCTCACTAGTTTGAGCTTCATCAGTTGATTCTTCTTCCTCATTTTCTATAATTCTTACTTCATTTGTATCAACTTCTTCCAATATGTGCTCAGGATGTTCCAAATTATTTTCTAAAAGTTCATTCACTATTTGGTGAATACTGGAGATATCGTTTTGATATGTAACATCTAACACATTCTCGACTTCCCACCTACCAACAAGCTTAGTTTTTATTACAACCCACCAATCGAACTTATTTCGCCGTAATGGATAAGGAGCATAATACACTTACCTAACATTATGTGCATTTATGAAATGATCATATCGATCATACTCCCTTGTATGATTAACCTCAATTATGTTGTATTGATTGTGTACTCTTGTACCTCTTGTTGGATTTGGGTCAAACCACTTGCATCTAAAGAGTATCAATTTCTTAAATGGCCAACATGTATATTATAGTTCTATTATTTTTTGGAGCACACCATAATAATCAATATTTCGAACTTGGTTGCCATTAACACCTTGAACGCACACCCCACTGTTGTTGCTATTTTTATTTTTAGAGCAATCCTCTGTATGAAACTTATAACCATTCACAACGTACTTAGACATTGTTGTGACCTCAAGCCCAGGTCCCCAAGATATATCTTTCAAAAATTGATTTACACCATTATTTGGATCATTTACCTACATATTGTTAAAAAAATTCATAAGTTAGCATAACTTCCAAACATTGTTTACCTACATAGTGTTAGAATATTTTAAGGATAAACTTACAAATTGTTTGAACCACGTATCAAATCTCATATATACAGCATCATGGCCAAATTGACCCACGAAGTGACTGTGACACATCAAATATTTTTAGTAGTTGCATTGAGATGTAATCACAGTAAATTTTATATTTTGATAACTACTAAATCAATACTTACTTGAGAAATGGTACAACTTCGGGACAATTTAGCGACACATGAAGTGTAGCTGACTTGTACTCTATATCACTCAAACTTCTCTTTCTAACTGTAACGACCCGAACGGTCGTTTTGAGCTCTAGCGCATCGTTCAGCAGTTTGAGGCCATGAGCAGTTTCATTTAAGGTGATATGACTTGTACACGTGGTCGGAATTAAATTTCGGGAAGTTCGGAGTTGACTTGGAGAGGAAATTCTCATTCCAGAAGCTTTAAGTTGAAAGAATTAGCTAAGATTGAATTTTTGAGTAAACGACCTCGAAATCAGGATTCGAAGGTTCCAGCAGGTTTGTATAAAGATTTTGGACTTGGGTGTATGTTCGAGTTGATTTTGGATGAACTGGGGGCGTTTTGGCGCCTATTGCGGAAGTTAGCATTTTGGAAGAAATTTCATAAGTTTGGATTCAAGTGCATTTTAGTGTTATCGATGCTCGTTTGGGATTCCGAGTCTGGGAGTAGCTCCGTATGGTGCTTCTAGAGTTGGGAGCGTGATCGAAAGTGAATTCGGAGGTCCGTGGAGCATTTTGGAGCCATTTGGCTATAGATAGAAATTTGAAGGTTTTTGAGAGGTTTGACCGGAGGTGGACTTTTTGATATCGGGTTCGGAATCTGATTCCAAAAGTTGGAGTAGATCTGTAATATTGAATATAACTTGCATGCAAAATTTGAGGTCAATCGGACGTGATTTGATAGGTTTAAACATCGAGAGTAGAAGTTTGAAATTCTAAAGTTCATAAAGCTTGGATTGGAAGTCGATTCATGGTTTTAGCATTGTTTGATATGATTTGAGTCCTCGAGCAAGTCCGTAATGTGTTTTGGTATTGGTTGGCATGATCGGTTGGGGTCCCGGGGGCCTCGGGTGTGTTTCGGGGTAGTTTCGGAGCATTTCGGGCTGTTTTGGAACTGCTATTTGCTGGTGTATGGTTTCCTTCTTTGTGTACGCGAAGGGAGTGCTGCGTTTGCGAAGTGGAGTAGATGGGGCTGCTGAGTTTAGCCTTCGCGAACGCGACCAAGGCTACGCAAACGGGAAAAAGGTAAGGGAGAGCTAGGCCCAAGGCCATTTGGTCTACGCGAACGCGTAGAGAATAACGCGAACGCGATGGGTCTGGGTAGCTGGATTTCGAGAACGTGGCCAGCGGGTCGCGAACGCGGAGAAGGATTTTTCTAGGCATGAAATTTTTGAGGTTCGCGAACGCGAGGGATGTTCCGTGTTCGCGATGAAAGGTCGCATGGGCAGTGTTCTTTTAAAATCGGAGTTTTGGCTCATTTTCACTTTATTTCTTCCATGGGAGCCGATTTTGGAGCAACTTTGGAGTGCCATTTTCATCACCATGCATGAGGTAAGTGATTTCTACTAGTTTTGAGTAAATACTTGGATTATATGGATTAGAGCATGAAAATTGGTGAGGATTGTGGGTTTTTGGTGGAAGACCTAGAAATTTATATTTTTGGATTTTTACCACGATTTTAGGCATGGAATTAGGAGAAAATCATATATTTGAGTTTGTGAGTTCATGGGTAAACTTTATCTTCGAAAAACTTCGAAATCCGGGCACGTGGGCCCGAGGGCGTTTTTGTTAAGTTTTCGAATGGGGTTAGGAATTTCTATAAATTGGATTGTAGTGAGTAGTTGAGCATATACTAATGGATTTGCATGATTATTGGCTAGTTTTGGAGCATTGTGCATTGATTCGAGTCTTCGGAAGGGCGTGGAATGTTGGCTATGGATCTTCGGAGCGAGGTGAGCCTTCTTTCTAACCTTATAAGAGGGAATTGTCCCCATAGGTGAGTTAATTAGTTATGTGCTCTTATTTATGGGGGCTACATATGAACGAGGTGACGAGAGTCCATGCGTAGCTACTATTATACTATTGTCCGAGTAGTCTAGGACTAAAAAGCATATTGTACTTGGATTATTTGTAAACTTATTGACAGCTTGAACTGCTTAAATCACATCGAATCAGTTAATGAATTTCAAAAAGGACTGTACTTCACTTTTCTTAAATCATTAAAGGAAAATTGGCTTTTATTGGAATAAATATTTCCCGATAAAATCTTAGTTGGTTGTTTGACTGTGTGTATATATATGTTCCCGCGTCAGATGTATGATCCGCGAGTGGGATATTTGTTTATTTAATGTTGACCGCGTCGCATGTTTGATACGCGAGCGGGGTAATAGAGCATATATAGTTCGGGCCGCTCGACCCTCGGCAGTGCACATTTTAAATATTGTAGGATTGGGCTGTACGACCTCGGCATGAGTTACGCATGCTTGTATTGCTTGCTTTGATATTTGTTGATACTAATATCTGCTCTCCCGACTTTAGAGAATTGTTAATTAAATGAATTATGAATCCGGAGACTTTTAATACAGAGGAACTTTACCTGTTTAGTAATTTACTTGAATCTACTGTTGTTCTTAATGAATCTGTGAGCCATTGCGTTGATATTACTATTACTGGACCTTTAGTAAGTGTCAAAGTTGCCATCCCGTCTCTACTTCTTCGAGATTATGCGAGATACTTACTGAGAACACATTGTTTTTGTACTCATACTACACTTTTGTGCATTTTTGTTGCACAGACACACGTACTACTAGTGGTCTATTGGGCGTAGCAGCATGGATGATACTGGGACTAGGTGAGTTGCATTACTCAAGGCAGCCCGTAGCTAGTGTAGTCCCTTCCAGTATATTGCATTTACTTTCTATCCATTTGTATTCCAGACGGATGTTGTATTCTTTTATTTCTTAGAAATAGCACATGCACTTGTGACACCGGTTTCTGGGGATGTCTATGGGTTTATTCAGAAATTCAAAATTGTCAAATGTTTCATCATTTATTCAGTGAAATTTATCACGTATTGTTTAAACGCATAAAAGAAGTGATTTCAAAAGTATTAAAATGAGAATTTGATTAAGTACTTTGGTTGGCTTGCCTGACAGTGGTGTTCGGCGCCATCACGACCATTAGTGGATTTTAGGTTGTGACAACATGGTATCAGAGCACTAGGCTCCCTTAGGTCTCACGAGTCATGAGCAAGTCTAGTAGAGTCTCGCGGATCGGTACGAAGATGTCTGTACTTATCCTCGGGAGGNATCCCCATCATCATCAGCATCACTGTCCAAAGCATGTATATCAGAGGCATGTGTGGAAGGTGTAGGGGGGTCAGAGCTAGTATCTCGCAGGCGAAGGCCTGAAATAGATGGAGTCGCTGATGAAGATGGTTGCTATCCCTGTGACTGCGACATAGCTGGATGGACCGCAAGTGGCTATGATTGTTGTGACCTAAGTAGCGATGACCCGAGTGGTTGTGACACTGATGGCTGTGATCCATGTGAATGTGACATGGATCGATGCGATCCATGCGATGCAGATGACTGCAATCCATGTGGTCGTGAGGCAGCTGGACTGTATGCTGGACGTATAGTCCTATGGCCTTGTGACGAAAGACTTGGTGTTTGCACGAAGGTGTATGGCTCGTGATGCTGTGGCATCTCAGAATAGACTTGGGGTGGAGGCAAAGACATAGGCATAGGCATAGGCATCTCTGAAAAGGGTGGAAAAGATTAAGTAATATCTTCTACCCTCTTCTTTGGTTTCCTAGCCTTTTCTCGACCCCGAGAACCAGTAGGGTCATTGTTACCTTGACCCTTGCTTGTCATCTGCATAATATAATACATATTTAGATTGAAACATATAAAGAAACTATCTATAAACGAGAGTTATTAAAGAAACTAACTTTTTAAAGCTCATCGACGTATTGTTCCTCGTCCGAGAATTCTTCTTCCTCACTAGTTTGAGCTTCATCAGTTGATTCTTCTTCCTCGTTTTCTATAATTCTTACTTCATTTATATCAACTTCTTCCAATATGTGTTCAGGATGTTCCAAATCATTTTCTAAAACTTCGTCCACTATTTGGTGAACACTGGAGATATCGTTTTGATATGCAACATCTAACACATTCTCGACTTCTACCCTACCCACAGGCTTAGTTTTTATTACAACCCACCAATCGGACTTATTCCGCCGCAATGGATAAGGAGCATAATACACTTGCCTAACATTATGTGCAATTATGAAAGGATCATAGCGATCATACTCCCTCGTATGATTAACCTCAATTATGTTGTATTGATTGTGTACTCTTGTACCTCTTGTTGGATGTGGGTCAAACCACTTGCATCTAAAGAGTATCAATTTCTTAAATGGCCAACCTGTATATTCTAGTTCTATTATTTCTTTGAGCACACCATAATAATCAATATCTCCATCTTGGTTGCCATCACCACCTTGAACCCACACCCCACTGTTGTTGCTATTTTTATTTTTAGAGCAATCCTCTGTATGAAACTTATAACCATTCACAACGTACTTAGACATTGTTGTGACCTCAAGCCCAGGTCCCCAAGATATATCTTTCAAAAATTGATTTACACCATTATTTGGATCATTTACCTACATATTGTTAAAAAAATTCATAAGTTAGCATAACTTCCAAACATTGTTTACCTACATAGTGTTAGAATATTTTAAGGATAAACTTACAAATTGTTTGAACCACGTATCAAATCTCGTATATACAGCATCATGGCCAAATTGACCCACGATGTGACTGTGACACATCAAATATTTTTAGTAGTTTCATTGAGATGTAATCACAGTAAATTTTATATTTTGATAACTACTATATCAATACTTACTTGAGAAATGGTACAACTTCGGGACAATTTAGCGACACATGAAGTGTAGCTGACTTGTACTCTATATCACTCAAACTTCTCTTTCTAACTGTAACGACCCGAACGGTCGTTTTGAGCTCTAGCGCATCGTTCAGCAGTTTGAGGCCATGAGCAGTTTCATTTAAGGTGATATGACTTGTACACGTGGTCGGAATTAAATTTCGGGAAGTTCGGAGTTGACTTGGAGAGGAAATTCTCATTCCAGAAGCTTTAAGTTGAAAGAATTAGCTAAGATTGAATTTTTGAGTAAACGACCTCGAAATCAGGATTCGAAGGTTCCAGCAGGTTTGTATAAAGATTTTGGACTTGGGTGTATGTTCGAGTTGATTTTGGATGAACTGGGGGCGTTTTGGCGCCTATTGCGGAAGTTAGCATTTTGGAAGAAATTTCATAAGTTTGGATTCAAGTGCATTTTAGTGTTATCGATGCTCGTTTGGGATTCCGAGTCTGGGAGTAGCTCCGTATGGTGCTTCTAGAGTTGGGAGCGTGATCGAAAGTGAATTCGGAGGTCCGTGGAGCATTTTGGAGCCATTTGGCTATAGATAGAAATTTGAAGGTTTTTGAGAGGTTTGACCGGAGGTGGACTTTTTGATATCGGGTTCGGAATCTGATTCCAAAAGTTGGAGTAGATCTGTAATATTGAATATAACTTGCATGCAAAATTTGAGGTCAATCGGACGTGATTTGATAGGTTTAAACATCGAGAGTAGAAGTTTGAAATTCTAAAGTTCATAAAGCTTGGATTGGAAGTCGATTCATGGTTTTAGCATTGTTTGATATGATTTGAGTCCTCGAGCAAGTCCGTAATGTGTTTTGGTATTGGTTGGCATGATCGGTTGGGGTCCCGGGGGCCTCGGGTGTGTTTCGGGGTAGTTTCGGAGCATTTCGGGCTGTTTTGGAACTGCTATTTGCTGGTGTATGGTTTCCTTCTTTGTGTACGCGAAGGGAGTGCTGCGTTTGCGAAGTGGAGTAGATGGGGCTGCTGAGTTTAGCCTTCGCGAACGCGACCAAGGCTACGCAAACGGGAAAAAGGTAAGGGAGAGCTAGGCCCAAGGCCATTTGGTCTACGCGAACGCGTAGAGAATAACGCGAACGCGATGGGTCTGGGTAGCTGGATTTCGAGAACGTGGCCAGCGGGTCGCGAACGCGGAGAAGGATTTTTCTAGGCATGAAATTTTTGAGGTTCGCGAACGCGAGGGATGTTCCGTGTTCGCGATGAAAGGTCGCATGGGCAGTGTTCTTTTAAAATCGGAGTTTTGGCTCATTTTCACTTTATTTCTTCCATGGGAGCCGATTTTGGAGCAACTTTGGAGTGCCATTTTCATCACCATGCATGAGGTAAGTGATTTCTACTAGTTTTGAGTAAATACTTGGATTATATGGATTAGAGCATGAAAATTGGTGAGGATTGTGGGTTTTTGGTGGAAGACCTAGAAATTTATATTTTTGGATTTTTACCACGATTTTAGGCATGGAATTAGGAGAAAATCATATATTTGAGTTTGTGAGTTCATGGGTAAACTTTATCTTCGAAAAACTTCGAAATCCGGGCACGTGGGCCCGAGGGCGTTTTTGTTAAGTTTTCGAATGGGGTTAGGAATTTCTATAAATTGGATTGTAGTGAGTAGTTGAGCATATACTAATGGATTTGCATGATTATTGGCTAGTTTTGGAGCATTGTGCATTGATTCGAGTCTTCGGAAGGGCGTGGAATGTTGGCTATGGATCTTCGGAGCGAGGTGAGCCTTCTTTCTAACCTTATAAGAGGGAATTGTCCCCATAGGTGAGTTAATTAGTTATGTGCTCTTATTTATGGGGGCTACATATGAACGAGGTGACGAGAGTCCATGCGTAGCTACTATTATACTATTGTCCGAGTAGTCTAGGACTAAAAAGCATATTGTACTTGGATTATTTGTAAACTTATTGACAGCTTGAACTGCTTAAATCACATCGAATCAGTTAATGAATTTCAAAAAGGACTGTACTTCACTTTTCTTAAATCATTAAAGGAAAATTGGCTTTTATTGGAATAAATATTTCCCGATAAAATCTTAGTTGGTTGTTTGACTGTGTGTATATATATGTTCCCGCGTCAGATGTATGATCCGCGAGTGGGATATTTGTTTATTTAATGTTGACCGCGTCGCATGTTTGATACGCGAGCGGGGTAATAGAGCATATATAGTTCGGGCCGCTCGACCCTCGGCAGTGCACATTTTAAATATTGTAGGATTGGGCTGTACGACCTCGGCATGAGTTACGCATGCTTGTATTGCTTGCTTTGATATTTGTTGATACTAATATCTGCTCTCCCGACTTTAGAGAATTGTTAATTAAATGAATTATGAATCCGGAGACTTTTAATACAGAGGAACTTTACCTGTTTAGTAATTTACTTGAATCTACTGTTGTTCTTAATGAATCTGTGAGCCATTGCGTTGATATTACTATTACTGGACCTTTAGTAAGTGTCAAAGTTGCCATCCCGTCTCTACTTCTTCGAGATTATGCGAGATACTTACTGAGAACACATTGTTTTTGTACTCATACTACACTTTTGTGCATTTTTGTTGCACAGACACACGTACTACTAGTGGTCTATTGGGCGTAGCAGCATGGATGATACTGGGACTAGGTGAGTTGCATTACTCAAGGCAGCCCGTAGCTAGTGTAGTCCCTTCCAGTATATTGCATTTACTTTCTATCCATTTGTATTCCAGACGGATGTTGTATTCTTTTATTTCTTAGAAATAGCACATGCACTTGTGACACCGGTTTCTGGGGATGTCTATGGGTTTATTCAGAAATTCAAAATTGTCAAATGTTTCATCATTTATTCAGTGAAATTTATCACGTATTGTTTAAACGCATAAAAGAAGTGATTTCAAAAGTATTAAAATGAGAATTTGATTAAGTACTTTGGTTGGCTTGCCTGACAGTGGTGTTCGGCGCCATCACGACCATTAGTGGATTTTAGGTTGTGACAACATGGTATCAGAGCACTAGGCTCCCTTAGGTCTCACGAGTCATGAGCAAGTCTAGTAGAGTCTCGCGGATCGGTACGAAGATGTCTGTACTTATCCTCGGGAGGCTGCAGGACTGTTAGGAGTACTTCCCTTCTTGATTCCTTATCATGCGATTTGATCCTTGGAGGCGTATGCCTTTAATTCATTCCTATTCAATCATGTGCGACGCGAACCGCTTCTTATAAATCGAGAATTGAAGAATTGTTATGGTACTATCGATACAGTGTGGGGTGTTTCTCCCTGTATAGTTGTCTGAGCTATTATCGTCGCCTTATGTAAGGACATTATGTCGTTTCAGCTCAGTAGCGGTACTTCTGAGAGCTCTGAGGCTAGGCACAAGTTGCCAGGATGCTTATGAACGATTGTTCTGCAGTATTGATATGATGGCAGGATGTTTTCCTACTTGTTAGGGCAGTGAATGACTTGAAAGGAGGTTTATTCAGTGCACAGTTTAGAGATTTGGTATCTTACTCCCGGCTGGGGAAAGGCAATCTAAGAACGTGCAGAATTGGGTAGATGGAGTAATGAGATTTGGTATTTGTGAGCACGGTAGAGTTTTCTTCTATGTTGAGGTGTCGTTGTCCCTATTGAATGCACTAAGTTTGCCGGTGTTATGATCCTCTACAATTCACCTTTGAAGAAGGATATTGTGAGACAATATTGAAGAAGCGACTGTCAGAGATTGCGGGGTGAGGTGATTCAGGGTGGAATCGGTGTTTCTAATGTCAATGGTGGGAAGGATGATCCTCAGAAAGATGTAAAGTTAATAGCGGTCTGTTAGTTCAGGTGCTATCGAGATGGGTTTTGATCTAAGGCATCAGCGGAGTAGCAAAGAATGAGGAAGGACATGTGAGAAGTGTTAAGCGGTGGTTAAAATATTTAGAAGGCCAGGTATAAGGAGCGAAGGTCGATTAGTCGACTAAAGAGGTGAGTTTCGCCAAAGTGGGTTAGTGGCGGAGTTGCATATGGGCTTGTGGAAGGATGACCTCGTATTTTAAGCAGAGTTTGGAGTGATTTGGGAATTTTAGTAATCGGTGATTTGGGCCTACGGATTTAATTTGAAGTATGGGCTATTATACGACAGGAGATTTGATATAACCGGAAGGAGTTGCTTGAATGAAGAAGGATACAATATAACTTTGAATTAGGAGGATGTTGCCGCATGTTTAATTGATGTCCACGAGGGGTGAATGGACTTGTGCAGGTGGAGAGTGAGCCCGAACTCAGGATGGGCTGTTGATGTCATAGTGATTGTACCCCGTGCAGCAACGTTGGAAGATGTCGAGAAGTGATTTCCATAGGTGGGTTATCCCCTGTGAGGAGGCTAGCGGTCACGTGGTTGGAAAGGCTTCTGCAAAGGGTTCTATTGGCTATACAGCAAAGAGATCGGTCGTGTGAATATGGTTGATGATTCAAAATATAACAAGAGGGTTTTACGGACAGATGCTGAGAATTTTGGCGGTTGATTGCGCAAGGTTATGTCAATAAGAGATAAAGGATCGTGGTGAATTCCAGAATTTGTGAAATAATGACTTCAGTCTAAGTGGGAGAGTCCCACCGCCTATGATTAAGGATTGCCGGTTAATTACTTGCGAGGTTTCTGATTATTAGTAAAGTGACGGGTTATTTCAGCTACTGGAAAAGAGCATAGATGGTAATTTGAGCAAAGGGATTGTTAAAGGGGTGTTATGGTTAGCCTTGTTGGCTCCTGTTCAGATTTGAAAGGGATTCGGGATTTGTGCTTTGTATAGATGTGGGTTCCAAGGGAAGTGATTCTGCCAGGTGCTTCGTCGAAAGGGTATTCATGTGCTAGAAGATTTATAGAGTTGATTATATTTAAGGCCACGTCAGAGCGGGCGGCTCTCAACAACGGTCCTAACGGATCCAAAGGGTAAGGTATGGTGCCTAATGATTTCGAGCCCATAGGTGCGGTTAGAATCAAGCTTGGTAGCAGCTTATGAGAAGGGGTACAAGATGCCCTATGATGTTTTAACTTGCAGTGTAGCAATTGGGAGGTACGAAATGGTTCGTGGGATTTGAGGCAGCATGGTCTCATGAATTAGGGACACTCGGGATGAGTGCGGATGGAGTATGTTAAGTGTTGAATGGAGTTATCATTGTTTCTATGGCAATCAAGGACAAATGGGAAGAAGAGGGATTGGTTAGCCATAGTTGAATTGGCATATTGCTGGTAGTGATCAGTTCTTTCAGCGTGATCAAGTTATGCAAGTGAATTGTGACTGTGCGTGCGAGGCTTGTCGGCCACCTTAGTTGGTTTTATTCATAAAGTATTCTACCATTGTGGCATGTTATGTGGAGGTAGGCCCCGGAAGGGCTATGGTGGCTTATACCACTACTTAGAGATTTGCGTATTCTACGGTCATGAGAATTCACCTATGTGTTGCTATGGTTCTCCTGAAGTGAGTTAAGTGGAAAGTTTTATATGATGAAGTGTTAACCTAATAGTGGTTCCGAAGCTATGATGAAAAATGAGTTCTATCGTATATTGGCATGTTGGGTGTAGTGAGTGGTATGGAATTTGAAGTGAAGATCGAGGTAGCAGTTCGATGTTGACAAGTATGTCACGAGCTCGGATGAGCAGGAAAGGAGTTTCGATGTTTAAGGTAAGTTGGTATTGTCTTCAGCGTCACCTGAGATCAGTGTTTTGTGAAAAAGGTTTTGCATTCTGGTTAATGATTCTTGATCTCTTTTCAGCATTAGTATGACCGGTGGTTTGGAGGTACGACCCAGTTATTTATTATGGTAGGTTGTGGGAGTGTGTCCCACAGGAAGATTGTATGAGTGTGGTATGTAGTCACTTGATTGATTAAAAGAGTTAAACCAAGTATGAAGATTGTGGTGATATCATCGATTTGGGAATTGATGCCTGGAGGGCACTTGATCTATTGAGTTATGGACTGCGGATGATTTCTCCGGCTATGATGAAGGTTCTTATGTGTTATGAGCGAAAGAGGAGTTATTATGGACCTTTGAAAGGTTATTAGCCTAGTTCAGTGTGATCAAAATCGGCCTGAAGTCGGTGGATGAATTTAAATGTGAATATGGGCTCTATATCAGGCCAGAAGTGTTCATTTCAATAATGCTCTCCCTATAGAAGAGTAGTCAGGATGTTATTTCATCGTCAGTTAATTCATGTAATGATATATTGCGCCGTGTAAGTTGTGAGACGGCTTGGTGAATTGCTTATGTGTTGAGGTTCCGCGTAGAGATGATATTATATGAGCAAATTGGCTCTTGGGATTCAGATCGTATATCGCACCTCAGTTGTGTTTGAGTTTTGTAGCTTATAGCGCTATATGTCCCCTCAGGGGTGGTATTATGCACTTAGTGTGCTTATGACCGATATTCGGTATTTTGTAGTAATGAGCAATTTAGCTCGATGTGCATCTCCATAGGTGAGAGTTATGTTATTTGAATCGGGTTGCGCGCCGCAACAGTGTGATGTTGAGTACAGTTCTCTATATCTATTTTTTTTCTATGTTTCGTTTCCTATTTTTCTAAGTAAAAACTCACATTAGTTGTGTGCCCGCATCGCATGTATGATTCGCGAGCGGGGTAGTTGGATTTCCTGTTCAGAATTTGTTTTCCTTTTATATCACGTTCGAATTGGTAGCCTATTGGCACGTTGGGACATCACATGAGACTTTTGACCATGTCCAGGGAGACGTATTGCCTAAGCAGTTCGTACTGGGTAAGACGAGGTCATTGGACTTAGGATCAGTGCAATCTGAACATATGAAGTATACTGAAGAGTAAAGACCATTATCTAGTTCATAATGAGGTGATGGTTCTTGTCAGGAGTATAGACTCAAAAATTTGTTGATTCGGCAGTTGGTTATGAATTTCCACACATTTCCTCCTTCATAGCGGTATGGTAAGAATTTGAGCAAGACCTATGTATGTTATGCGGTGCAATGGGAGTATCAGATTCGTTGAATTTCGACTAAATTGATCAGAGAATGTTATTGTGGTCCTTGAGTAAAGTGGTGCGAAGTGTGAATTCAGCTAAGGTATGCAGTCATTTTTTGGTGTTGCGTGTAGTTATTGATACGGTGAGCGTATGTTGGAAACAGGCCTGGCAGAGAATTTCGAATGATGGAATTGGGCTCTAAGGCTCATTTGCTTAAGTGAAAAAGGATATCTTCAGATTGATCGGTCTAGGGTGACCAGCTGAGTTGTGGTAGCACGGTTAGGTGCTCGAGGCATTAAACAGTGATTTCGGACAACTCCAACACAGTTCTTAGCACGTTCGAGGACGAACGTATATTTAAGTAGGAGAAAATGTAATGACCCGACCGGTCGTTTTGAGCTCTAGCGCATCGTTTAGCAATTTGAGGCCATGAGCAGCTTCATTTCAGGTAATATGACTTGTACACGGGGTTGGAATTAAATTTCGGGAAGTTCGGAGTTGACTCGAAGAGGAAATTCTCATTTCAGAAGCTTTAAGTTGAAAGAATTAGCTAAGATCGAATTTTTGACTAAACGACCTCGGAATCAGGATTTGAAGGTTCCAGCAGGTTCGTATAAAGATTTTGGACTTGGGTGTATGTTCGGGTCGGATTTTGGATGAACCGGGAGCGTTTTGGCGCCTATTGCGGAAGTTAGCATTTTGGAAGAAATTTCATAAGTTTGGGTTCAAGTGCATTTCAGTGTTATCGATGCTTGTTTGGGATTCTGAGTCTGGGAGTAGCACCACATGGTGATTCTGGAGTTGGGAGTGCGATCGGAAGTGAATTCGGGGGTCCGTGGAGCATTTTGGAGCCATTTGGCTAAAGATAGAAATTTGAATGTTTTTGAGAGGTTTGACCGGAGGTGGACTTTTTGATATCAAGGTCGGAATCCGATTTCGGAATTAGGAGTAGGTCCGTAATGTCGAATATGACTTGCGTACAAAATTTGAGGTTAATCGGATGTGATTTGATAGGTTTAAACATCGAAAGTAGAAGTTCAAAATTCTAAAGTTCATAGAACTTGGATTGGAGGTCGATTCGTGGTTTTAGCATTGTTTTATAAGATTTGAGGCCTCGAGCAAGTCCGTAATGTGTTTTGGGACTGGTTGGCATGATCGATTGGGGTCCCACGAGGCCTCGGGTGTGTTTCGGGGTGGTTTCGGAGCATTTCGGGATGTTTTGGAACTGCTAATTGTTGGTGTCTGGTTTCCTTCTTTGCGAATGCGAAGGGAGTGTCGCTTTTGCGAAGAGGAGTAGATGGGGCTGCTGAGTTTAGCCTTCGCGAATGTGACCAAGACTACACGAACGCGAAAAAGGTAAGGGAGAGTTGGGCCCAAGGCCATTTGGTCTACGCGAACGCGTAGAGGATAAAGCGAACGCGATGGGTCTGGGCAGCTGGCTTTCGTGAACCGGGTCAGCGGGTCGCGAACGCGGAGAAGGATTTTTCTGGGCATGAAATTTCTGAGGTTCGCGAACGCGAGGGATGTTCCGCGTTCACGATGAAGGGTCGCATGGGCAGTGTTCTTTTAAAATCGGAGTTTTGGCTCATTTTCACTTCATTTCTTCCATGGGAGCCGATTTTGGAGCAACTTTGGAGTGCCATTTTCATCACCATGCTTGAGGTAAGTGATTTCTACTAGTTTTGAGTAAATACTTGGATTATATAGGGATTACAGCATGAAAATTGGTGAGAATTGTGGGTTTTTGGTGGAAGACCTAGAAATTTATATTTTTGGATTTTTACCACGATTTTGGGCATGGAATTAGGAGAAAATCATGTATTTGAGTTCGTGAGTTCATGGGTAAACTTTATCTTCGAAAAACTTCGGAATCCGGGCACATGGGCCCGAGGGCATTTTTCTCAACTTTTCGAACGAGGTTGGGAATTGCTATAAATTGGATTGTAGTGAGTAGTTGAGCATATATTAATGAATTTACATGATTATTGGCTAGTTTTGGAGCATTGTGCATCGATTCGAGTCTTCGGAAAGGCGTGGAATGCCGGTTATGGATCTTCGGAGCGAGGTGAGCCTCCTTTCTAACCTTGTAAGAGGGAATTGTCTTCATAGGTAAGTTAATTGGTTATGTGCTCCTATTTGTGGGGGCTACGTAGGCACGAGGTGACGAGAGTCTATGCGCAGCTACTATTATGCTATTGTCCAGGTAGTCTAGGACTGTAACGACCCGACTGGTCGTTTTGAGCTCTAGCGCATCGCTCAGTTTGGGGCCATGAGCAGCTTCACTTCAGGTATGTCTCTATGCTCGTTTGAGGACGAACGAATGTTTAAGTGTAGGAGGATGTGACGACCCGGCCGGTCGTCTTATGAATTAACATCCTGATCCCCTATTAATTGCTTTCCCCAAGTTTATTTCTGCTATTTTGATTTGCCGGGACGTTCGGTATTGAGTTTCGGAGATTTTTGGGACACTTATTCCCTAAATGAGAGCTTAGTTGTTGGAAAGTTGACCGTAGTCAGAACAGTGTGAAGACGACCTCGGAATGGAAATATGATGGTTCTGTTAGCTCCGTTGGGTGATTTCAGGTTTAGGGGCGTGGTCGGATTGTGTTTTGGAGGTTCGTAGCTAATTTAGGCTTGAAATGACGAAAGGTCGAATTTTAAAGTTTCCGGTTCGATAGTGAGATTTTGATCCGAGGGTCGAAATGGAATTCCGAAAGTTAGAGTAGCTTCGTAGTGTTGAATGTGATGTGTTTGCAAAATTTCAGGTCATTCGGACGAGATTTGATAGACTTTTTGATCGAAAGCTTAAGTTAAGAGTTCTTGGAGTTCTTAGGCTTGAATCCAATGTTAAATTGGTGATTTGATGTTGTTGTGAGCGTTCCGAAGTTTTGAACAAGTTTGATCGATGTCATGGGATGTGCTGGTACAATTGGTTTGAAGTCCTGGGGACTCGGGTGAGTTCCGGGTAGGTTCCGGGATATATTTAGGCCGCAAATCATAGTTGTTGCAGGTCTAAAAGAGTTGCAGGACTCATAACCCACCAATGCGGTCCGCACAAAATCCAGTGCATCCGCAGTGGGGGCTGTGCGGCTGCACAAAATGCAATGCGGTCCGCGGTGAAGAAAATTTCACTGATCATACTTTGGAAGCTCATATCTTTTGATCTACAAGGAATTTCGGGATGATTCAAAAATAAAAGTTGTAGCCCTTCATGTCTAGTTTCCCGAAAGTAACGAAATCACAATCTAGACATCTGTAGAGAAAGTTATGACCAAAAAACTAAAGCCTGTCACTGCAGTCAAAACATGTGCAGACAACAGTCATTTTTGTGCGGACAGCTCTGGTTTTGTGCGGTCTGCGGTCGTTTTTGTGCGGTCCGCAGTGGTGGAAATCCGGGGGGTGCTCTATAAATACGAGATTTTGGGTTTTATTTCATATTTTGACCTAGAGAGCTCGGATTTTGGCGCTTTTTCGAAGGGTTTTCAAGAAATTCATCGGGGTAAGTGATTCTAACTCAAATTTGGCTAGAGTACATGAATCTATCATTGAATTCATCATTTAATTCATGATTTGGGATGGAAATTGGGAAGAAAATTTGTGAAAGCTTTCAAAAATATAAAATGATGATTTGAAGGACCAAACGGTATCGGAATTGGATAATTTTGGTATGGTTAGACTCGTGAGGTATGAGGATTCTAAAAATATAAATTTTACCCGATTCCGAGATGTGGGATCGAGGGGCTTTTTGGTCATTTTACCTAATTTCATGTATTAGCTTAAAATTTGATTGTGGAATCAGTTACTTGTAGTGTTATTTACAATATGCAATTGAATTGACTAGATTTGGGCCATTTGGAGTCGAATATTCGTGGCAAGAGCGTGGTTTCGGGTTCATTTTAAGCCGGTTCGAGGTAAGTGACGTGTCTAACCTTGTGTGGGGGACTTTTCCCTTAGGATTGATATTGTGGTAATTGAAATACCCTGTACGTAAGGTGACGAGCGCGTACTTGTGCTAATTGTTGGAAATCCCTTTTTTTCATTAAAAATAACCTTGAATTGTGTTCTTCCGTTTCTTGCTTACACTATTGGAAATTAAGCCTGCTGCTAGCCTAGAAAAGCATGCCTACTCGATTAAACTACTTTATTTGCCTTAACTGCCTTATTTGTATTACGTGAAGCATGCTAGGTTAGGATTATCTGCTTTTACCTAGGTATGAAATTGATTGAATTGAGTTCTTCTTGATGTCGTGTATGTTTACTTTGGGACTACGGGACGGTATCCCGGGAGCTCCCCTGTATGTTTACTTTGGGACAACGGAATTGCATTCCGGGAGATCCCCCTACACTTTTACATTGGAACTACGGGATTGCAACCGGTAGATTCCCTAATACTGAGTATTTATATTGGGACTACGGATGTGGTATTCCGGTAGATCCCCGTGCATTTACGAGTTGGACTATGGGACTGCACCCGGGAGATCCAATGGATATGATATTTATATTTGGAGACTACAGGACGGTATCCTGGAACATCCCCAGTTGTTAATATTTATATTTGGGGACTACAGGACGGTGTCCTGGGAGATCCCCAGTTGTTATCTTGGAGCTGAGCTATATTCTCTTTCTGTGTTTTATTTGCCTCTGTAATAGTGGTTGTTGTTCTTTATAACCCGTGTTACTTATTTACACTGCTTATTTCACATTGTTAAACCTTATATCTTATTTAACCTCAGTAGGGCCCTGACCTTCCTCGTCACTACCCAATCGAGGTTAGGCTTGGCACTTACTGAGTACGGCTGTGGTGTACTCATCACCTTTTTGCGCATGTTTTTCATATGCATATCCAGGTACTTTCACTCAGTCTTATCATCCTTGAGGCGAGGCGCTTCTGTAGAGACTTCGAGGTATATCTGCCGCGTCCGCAGACCGACGAGTCCCTTTCTATTCTTGCTTTTGAGTATTGGCCCTTCTGTATTTTCTGTGCTTTGTTAGACATTCTGGAGTTAGAGCTATGTAGTATCCTTAGCTTGTGATTCATGGGTTTCCGGATTTTGGGAAGTGTTGTTAGTTCGAGAAGTTGCATTGTATATGCCAGGTGGCATTTTAAATACTGTTTCATTCTGTTAGTTTGGGCTCTAATTATTTCTTCCGCCATTTTTGTTTATTTTTCCGTATTGTTAGGCTTACGTACTCGTAGAAACTAGGTGTCATCACGACAATTCACGGAGGGCGAACTGGGGTCGTGACAAGGACCAAAAAGCATACTGTACTTGGATTATTTGTAAACTTAATAACAGCTTGAATTGCTTAAATCACATCGAATTGGTAAATGAATTTCAAAAAGGAATGAACTTCACTTTTCTTAAATCATTAAAGGAAAATTGGCTTTTATTGGAATAAATATTTCCCGATAAACTCTTAATTGGTTGTTTGACTGTGTGTATATATATGTTCCCGCGTCGCATGTATGATTCGCGAGCGGGATATTTATTTATTTAATTTTGACCGCGTCGCATGTATGATACGCGAGCGGGGTAATAGATGCATCTATGGTTCGCGTCGTTCGACCCCCGGTAGTGCACAATTTATTTTCTGTTGGATCGGGTCGTACGACCTCGGCATGATTTGTGCATGCTTGTATTGCTTGCCTGGAAACTTATTGAAGTTGTTATTGCCTCTTCCCGGCTTAAGAATATATGTATAAATGATGAAAAGGAATTTGGAAACTTCCTATAAAAGAAATAATTATTTATTTACTCCGACCCATTAAATCATAATCATGTTTATAAAAATCCACGATTTAATATATTATGGATATAACATTATTGGACCCTTAGTAAGTGTTGAAGTCGACATCTCGTCTCTATTTCTTCCAGATTAGACGGTATACTTACTGTGTACACGTTGTTTTTGTACTCATACTACACTTCTGTGCATTTTTGTGGCACAGGCTCATGCACCTCTAGTGGCCTACTGGGCGTAGCAGCATGGTTGATATGGAGACTTAGGTGAGCTGCACTTCTCGAGGCAACCCGCAGCTAGTATAGTCAGTGTATTGTATTTACTTTATGTCTAATTTGTATTCCGGACGGTTGTTGTATTTTATTTCCTTCTTAGTAAATACTCATGCACTTGTGACACCGGATTCTGGGATGATTATTGGGTATCTTTTATTTACTTCCAAACATTCTTTTATTTACATTGTAAATATTGCCTATTACTAGTAAAATTTAAGGAAAATTCTAGTTTTTCAAACTTGTTAGAATGAGAACTTAATCAAGTAATTTGGTTGGCTTGCCTGACAGCGGTGTCCGGCGCCATCACGACCCTTAGTGGATTTTGGGTCGTGACAACATGGTATCAGAGCACTAGGTTCCTAGGGTCTCACGAGTCATGAGCATGTCTAGTAGAGTCTCACGGATCGGTACGGAGACGTCTGTACTTATCCTCGGGAGGCTGCAGGACTGTTAGGAGTAATTCCTTTCTTGATTTCGCATCGTGCAATTTGATCTATGGAGGCTTATGCCTTTAATTCCTTCCTATTCAATCTTGTGCGACGCGAACCATTTCTTTTAAAATGAGAATTGAAGAATTCTTATGGTACTACCGATGCAGTGCGGGGTGTTTTTCCTTGTATAGTTGTCTGAGCTATTATCGTCGCCTTGTGGAAGGATATTCTGTCGTTTATCTCAGTAGAGGTACTTCTGAGAGCTCTGGGGCTAGGCACAAGTTGCCATGATGCTATAAACTATTGTTCCGCAGTATTGATATAATGATAGGACATTTGCCTACATGTTAGGGCAGTGAATGACTTGAAAGGAGGTTTACTCAGTACATGATCTAGAGATTCGGTATTTTATTCCCGATAGGGAAAAGGCAATCAACTAAGAATGGTCAGATGTGGGTTGGTGGAGTAATGAGACTTGGTATTTGCGAGCGTGGTGAAGCTTTCTTCTATGATGGGATGTCATTGTCCTAATTGAACGTACTAAGTTCACCGGTGTTATGATCTTATACAATTCACCTTTGGGGCAAGCTATTGTGAAATAGTATAGAAAATGCGGCTGTCAGATATCGCAGGGTGTGGTAGTTCAGGGTTGAATCAGTGTCTCTACTGTCGATAGTATGAGGAAGATGATCTTCCAAAAGGTGTAAAGTAGCAGCAATTGTGGGTTCAAGTGCCACGAAGATAGATTTTATTTAAGGCAATAACTGAGCAGCAACGGACGAGAAAGGGCATGTAGGGAGTGTCAGGCAGTAGTTAAAATTTCTAGAAGGCCAGGTATAAGAAGCAAAGGTCGAGTAGTCGACTAAAGAGGTGAGTTTCGCCAAAGTGGGAGAGTTTGGAGTGATTATGGAATTTTATTGATTGGTGATTTGGGCTTACGGATTAATTTTGAGTATGGGCTATTAGGCGGTAGGAGATTTTGATATAACGGAAAGGGGCTGCTAGAAATGGAGAAGGATACAACCATAACTTGAATTGGAAGGATGTTGCCGCACATTTAATTGATGTTCACGAGGGGTAAATGGACTTATGCAACTAGAGAGTGATCCCGGACTCAGGATGGGCTGTTGATGTTGTAGTGATGGTACCCCGTGCAACAACGTTGGAAGATGTCGGGAAGTGATTTCCACAGGTGGGTTATTCCCTGTGAGCAAGTTACCGGTCGCGTGGTTTGCGAGGCTTCTGCGAAGAATTCTATTGGTTATACAGCAAAGAGATCGGTCATGCGAATGTGCTTGATGATTCAAAGTATAAAAAGGGGTTTTACAAAAAGATTACGAGAATTTTGGCGGTTGATCGCGCAAGGTTATGTCAGTAAGAGATAAGGAATCCTGGTGAATTTCAGATTTGTGTAATAGTGGCTTCAAGCTAAGTGGGAGAGTCCCACCACCTACGATTGGATTGTATGGCTATCTTCTTGTGAGGTTTTGAGTTATCGGCATATTGGTAAGTTATTTCAGCTATAGGAAAAGAGCATAAGTGATAATTTGGGAAAAGGAATTGTTAAAGGTGTGCTATGATTGGCCTTATTGGCTCATGCTCAGACTTGGGAAAGAATTCAGGATTCATGCCTTGCATGGATGCGGATTTTCAGGAAAGTGATTATACCGGGTGCTTCGTCGAGGGGGTATTCATGTGTTAGAACATTTATGGAATTGATTATTGGGTTCCAAGTCAGAGCGGGTAGCTCTCAACAACGTTCCTAGTAAATTCAAAGGTTAAAAATACGGTGCCTAAGGATTTAAGCCGCAATGTGTTTAGGAATTGGGCTTGTGAAGCAGCTCACGACAAGAGGCTAAGAATGTTCTATGATGTTTTGACTTGCAGCGTAGAATTGAGAAGAAAAGAAGAAAAAGGACTTCGGATTCGTAGAGGAATTATCAAAATGGTTGTGCCAGTCGAGATGCAAATATGCGCACAAGGAAGGTATAAAATGGTTCGTGGAATTTGGAACAACATGGTTTCGTGTTTCAAGGCCACTCGGGTGGAGCGCATTATGTGTTGAATGAAGTTATTATTACTCTAAGGCAATCAAAGATGAATTAAAAGAAAATAGATTGATTACTCATAGTTGAATTGGAGTATTGGTGGCAGTGATCAATTCCTTCAGCACGACCAAGTTATGCAAGTGATTTGTGGCGGTACGTGTGAGGCTGGTCGGCCGCCGTAATTGATATTATTCAGAAGTATTCTACTGTTATGTCCTGTCATGTATAGGCGGGTCCCGAAAGGGCTATAGTGGCTTAAGACCACTACTTAGAGATTTGGCATATTCTACGGTTATGAGAATTCACCTGTGTGTCGCAGTGGTTCTCCTGGAGTGAGTTAAGTGGAAAGTTTTTATACGATGATGTGTTAATCTATTAGTGGTCCCGAAGTTATGATGGGAATCGTGTTCTATCGTATATTGGCGTGTTTGGTGCAGCTAGGTATGGAATTTGAAGTGAGGGTCAAGGTTACAGTTCAGTGTTGACGAGAATGTCACGAGCTCGGATGAGCAGGAAAGTAGTTTCGATGTTTAAAGTAAGTTGGTATTGTTTTCAGCGTCACCTGAGATCAGTTTTTGTGAAGGAGGCTTTGCATCCTAGTTATGGATTCTTGATCGCTTTTCAGCGTTAGTGCGATCGGTGGTATGGATGTACAAACTTGTTACCTGTTACGAAAGGTCGTGGGGGCGTGTTCCACGGGAAGATTATACAAGCGTGGCATGTAGTCACTGATTGATTGGAGGATGAAACCAAGTATAGAGATCGTGGTGGTATCGTTAATATGAGAATTTATGCCTGGAGGGCACTCAGTTTATTGGATTGCGGACTTTGGATGATTACTCCGGTTATGATGGTTGTTCATATGTGTTATTAGAGAAAGGGGAGTATTTATGGACCTTTGAAAGGTTATTATCCTAGTTCAGTGCTATCAGAATCAGCTTGAGGTTTATGGATGGATTTAAATGTGAATGTGGACTTTATATCAGGCCAGACGTGTTCATTTCAGTAATGCGCTCCTTATGGAGGAGTAGTCAGGGTGTTATTTCGTTGTTAGATATTTCATGTAATGATACCTTGTGCCGTGTGAGTTGTGAGACGGCTTGGAAAGCTTATTATGTGTTGAGGTTCTGCGTAGAGATGATGTTACATGAGCAAAATGGCTCTTGAGATTCAGATCGTATATCGTACCTCAGTTGTGCTTGAGTTTTTTTTTAGCTTATAGCGCTATATGTTCCCTCAGGGAAGTTATTATGCACTTAGCGTGCTTATGACCGATATTCGGTATTTTGTTGTAATGAGCAATTTAGCTCGATGTGCATCACCTTAGGTGAGTGTTATGTGTGGATCGGGTGGCACGCCGCCATGGGTATGTTATTTGGATCGGGTTGCGCGCCGCAACAATGTGGTGTTGAATGCATATTTCATACTTTATCTTATTTGTGTTTAGTTCCCATTTGCTGAGGGAAGTTCATATCAGTTGCGCGAGTGAGTAGTTCCTTCTAGAGTTCGTTTCCCTTTGTATCGCGTTCGAATTGATAGCCTATTGGCATATTGTGGTAGCATATGAGACTTTTAATCATGTTCGGGGTGGCTTATTGCCTGAGCAGTTCGTACTAGGTGAGACGAGATCATTGGACTTAGGATCAGTGCAATCTGAATATGTAAAGTGTATTAAAGAGCAAAGGCCATTATTTGGCTCAGAAAAAGGTGATGGTTCTTAGCAGGGTATATACCCTATGAATCATTGATTCGGTAGTTGGTTATGAATTTCTACGCATCCCTTTCATTGTGGTAGCATTGCGAGAGTTGGAACAGGACTTATATATGCATTGGGGTGCATTGTGAGCATCAGATTCGGGAAATGTCGACTAGTATGATCAGAGAGTGTTATTATGGTCTTGTGAATGATGGGGTGCATGGTGTGAATTCAGAAAGAGTGTGCAGTTATATTCTGGTACAGCGTGTGGTGATTAATACGGTGTTCATATGTTGAAAGCAGGCCTGACAGAGAATTTCGAATGTTGAAATTGGGCTCCAAAGCTTATTTGCCTAAATGAAAGAGGTTATCTTTCGATTTGATCGAGTTGGAGTGCCCAACTGAGTTGTGGTAGCACGGGTAGGTGCACGAGGTATTAAGCAGTGATCCTTAACAACCTCAGCACAGTTCCTAGCACGTTCGAGGACGAACATATATTTAAGTGGGAGAAGATATAACGACCCGATCGGTCATTTTGAGCCCTAGCGTGCCGTTTAGCAGTTCGAGACCATGAGCAGCTTCAATTTAGGCATTATGACTTGTACGCATGGTCGGAATTAAATTTCGGGATGTTCGAAGTTGACTTGGAGAGGAAGTTCTCATTTCGGAAGCTTTAAGTTGAGAGAATTGACTAGGACTAAATTTCAAATTAAACGACCACAAAATTGGGATTCGAAGGTTCCAGCAGGTTTGTATGATGATTTCAGACTTGGGCGTATGCCCGGATCTGGTTTTGCGGTACCCGGGAGTGTTTTGACGCCTATTATGGAAGTTAGCATTTTGGATGAAATTTTATAAGTTTGGGTTGAAGTGAATTTCAGTGTTATCGATATCCGTTTGGGATTTCGAGTCTGCGAGTAGACCCGTATGGTGATTCTTGAGTTAGGAGCGCGATCGGAAGTGAATTCGGATGTCCGTGGAGCATTTTGGAGCCATTTGGCTAAGGATAGAAATTTGAAGGTTTTTAAGAGGTTTGACCAGAGGTGGACTTTTTTATATCGGGGTCGGAATCCAATTTCAAAAGTTGGAGTAGGTCTGTAATGTCGAATATGACTTGTGCACAAAATTTGAAGTCAATCGGACGTGCTTTGATAGGTTTAAACATCGAAAGTAGAAGTTTGAGATTCTAGAGTTCATAAAGCTTAGATTGGAGGTCGATTCTTGATTTTATCATTGTTTGATATGATTTGAGATCTCGAGCAAGTCCGTAATGTATTTTGGGACTGGTTGGTATGATTGGTTGAGGTCCCGAGGGCCTTGGGTGGATTCCAGGAGGTTAACTGATCGAAAATGGAATTTTGGAGATAGCTGAAGGGGTCTGGTTGCTGGTATAACTGCTTCTGTGAAGGGTTTACCGCAAAAGCGGCCCCGCAGAAGCAAGGAATTGAACCGCAAAAGCGGTTGGGTGTGAAGAGAGCTGGGACCGCAGATGCGGTCGTTTTGCAGAAGAGAGGGCGCAGAAGCCAAAAAAGGGGAGTCTGGAGGAAACCGCAGAAGTGGTAGGATTCTCCGCACCTGCGGAACCGCAGGTGCGGAAAAGGCTGGAGACAGAAAGTGTTTTAAAAATCGGGGTTTAGCCATTTTCTCTCATATTTTCTTTGGTTCGGGCGATTCTTTGAGGGTTTCAAGAGGGAATTTTCATCATCAACGATAAGGTAAGCTATCCCCACCTATCTTGAGTTAAATACATTGATTATGTATGGATTTTAGCATGTAAATTGGTAGAAATTTGGGATTTTGGTAGAAAGACCTGGAAATTGATATTCTTGGAATTTGACCACGATTTGGATATGGAATTGAGAGTAAATTATATATTTGAGTTCGTGAAGTTATAGGTAAGCTTAATCTTCAAAAAAAATTGGAATTAGGGCACGTGGGCCCGAGGGTATTTTTGTTAACTTTTCGATCGGGGTTAGGAATTGTTATAACTTGGATTAATATGAGTAGTTTATCGTATATTAATGAATTTGCATAATCATTGGCTAGTTTTGGGGTATTTGGCATCGATTCAAGTCTTCGGAAGGGCGTGGAATGCCGGTTATGGATCTCCGGAGCGAGGTGAGTCTCCTTTCTAACCTTGTAAAAGAGAATTATCCCCATTGGTAAAATAATTGGTTATGTGCTCCTATTTGTCGGGGGCTACGTACGCACGAGGTGATGAGAGTCCGTGCATAGCTACTATTATGCTATTGTCCCGGTAGTTTAGGAACCAGAAGCATGTTATACTTGGATTGTTTGTGAACTTATTGACAGCTTGAATTGCTTAAATCACATCGAATTAGTAAATGAATTTCTAAATAGATTAAACTTCATTTTTCGTAAATGGTTAAAAGAGGACTAACTTCCTTTGGATAATTTCTCCGTGTGGACTTCTTGATTCGTCTGTGTGTGTTTATTGTTGGAACGGGCCGAACGCCTCGGCATATTAAATAGATGCATCTATGATTCATGCTGTTCGACCCTTGGTAGTGCACAGTTCATTTTTTGTTGGATCGGGCCGTACGACCTCGGCATAATTTGCGCATACTTGTATTGCTTGCCTTGAAACTTATTGAAGTTGTTGTTGCCTCTTCCCCGCTTAAGAATATATATATAAATGATGAAAAGGAATTTGAAAACTTCCTATAAAAGAAATAATTGTTTATTTGCTCCGACCTATTGAATCATAATCATTTTTATAAAAATTCACAATTTAATATATTATGTATATAACATTATTGGACCTTTAGTAAGTGTCGAAGTCGACCTCTCGTCTCTACTTCTTCGAGATTAGACGGGATACTTACTGAGTACACGTTGTTTTTGAACTCATACTACACTTGTGTGTTTTTTTGTTGCACAGGCTCATGCACCTCTAGTGGCCTACTAGGCGTAGCAGCATGGTTGATATGGAGACTTAGGTGAGCTGCACTTCTCGAGGTGACCCGCAGCTAGTATAGTCTCTTCCAGTGTATTGTATTTACTTTCTGCCCAATTTGTATTCCGGACGGTTGTTGTATTTAATTTCCTTCTTAGTAAATGCTCATGCACTTGTGACACCGGGTTCTGGGATGATTATTAGGTATCTGTTATTTACTTCCAAACATTCTTTTATTTACATTTTAAAGATTGCCTTTTACTAGTAAAATTTAAGGAAAATCCTAGTTTTTTAAACTTGTTAGAATGAGAACTTAATCAAGTAATTTGGTTGGCTTGTCTGACAGCGGTGTCCAGCGCCATCACGACCCTTAGTGGATTTTGGGTCGTGACATAATTACTTTTAATAGATTATAATAGCATGTATGTAAAGGAATTTTTTAAGTTATATTTAAGTATATGAGTAATTTCATACACACGCATAAACTATATTGTAATTGATGATCAATCTTATACATTACTACGTACG
>MU669346.1:174493-217178 GCA_026770625.1 Nicotiana glauca
AGAAGAAGAAGGATGGATCGTTGCGCTTGTGCATAGACTACCGAGCACTTAATAAGGTCACCGTGAAGAATAAGTACCCGATCCCGCTTATTGCTGACTTGTTCGATAGACTTGGGCAAGCCAAGTACTTTACCAAGGTGGATCTTCGAAAGGGCTACTACCAGGTTCGCATTGCGGAGGAGATGAGCCTAAGACAGCATGTGTGACGAGATATGTAGCCTTTGAGTGGTTGGTGATGCCCTTCGGCTTAACCAATGCACTTGCCACATTTTGCACCCTTATGAATAAGATTTTTCATCCCTACCTTGATCAGTTTGTGGTAGTCTACCTAGACGACATAGTCATCTATAGCAACACCTTGAAGGAGCACATGGAGCACTTAAGAAAGGTTTTCCAAGTCCTGCGGGAGAACGAGCTATATATTAAGAGGGAGAAATGTGAGTTCGCACAATCAAAGGTGCACTTCTTGGGCCATGTTATTAGCAATGGAGAGCTACGCATGGACGAGGCTAAGGTACGTGCTATTCAAGAGTGGGAAGCACCTACAAAGGTAACGGAGTTAAGATCCTTCCTTGGCCTTGTTAACTACTACCGTCGGTTCATCAGTGGCTACTCAGCAAAGGCCGCATCATTGACCGAGTTGCTAAAGAAGAACAATCCATGGGTTTGGACGGAGCATTGTCAAAAGGCGTTTGAAGGCCTTAAGGCAGTTGTAACAGAGGAGCCAGTCTTGGCATTACCTGAATTTTCCAAGACATTTGAGGTGCACACAGATGCCTCAGACTTCGCCATTGGGGGTGTCCTGATGCAGGATAAGTATCACATAGCATTTGAGAGCCGCAAGTTAAATGAGACGGAGCGGCGTTACACGGTACAAGAGAAGGAAATGACTGCAATTGTGCATTGCCTTCGTACATGGAGACATTATCTGCTCGGGTCGAGGTTCGTGGTCAAGACCGATAATGTGGCTACTAGCTACTTTCAGACACAGAAGAAGCTCACACCAAAACAGGCTAGGTGGAAAGACTTCTTAGCTGAGTTTGATTATGTGCTAGAGTACAAGCCGGGCAAAGGTAATGTTGTAGCTGATGCCTTGAGCCGGAAAGCCGAGCTTGCTGCCATCACTTCAGCAACTTGGGACATTCGTGAGGCTATAAAAGAAGGCATGCAACATGATCCAGTAGCCAAACAACTTATCGAGTTAGCCAACCAGGGTAAGACAAGACGTTTTTGGGTAGAAGACGACCTATTACTTACCACGGGTCGACGGGTCTACGTGCCTAAGTTTGGAGATATCAGACGGCGAATCATAAGGGAGAGTCATGATACAATGTGGGCTGGTCATCCAGGCCAACGTCGCACTAGGGCCTTGGTTGAGTCAGTCTACTATTGGCCACACATGCGAGATGACATAGAGTGCTATGTGCAGACTTGTCTTGTCTGTCAACAGGACAAGGTTGAACAAAAACAACCCGGAGGACTTTTGGAGCCATTACCAGTTGCAGAGCGTCCATGGGAGAGCGTGACTATGGACTTTATCACTTGCCTACCGAAGTCCGATGGTTATGGTACTATTATGGTGGTCGTGGATAGATTTTCCAAATATGCCACTTTCATGCCCGCCTCACCGGGTTGCACAGCTAAGGAAGCCGCCAAGTTATTCTTTAAGAACGTGGTAAAGTATTGGGGCTTACCAAGGCATATCATCAGTGATCGAGACCCCCGCTTCACTGGGAACTTTTGGAGAGAGTTGTTCGACATACTAGGCACGGAACTGCACTTTTCTACTAGTTTCCACCCACAGACGGATGGACAAACGGAACGGGTCAATGCCTTACTGGAATGCTACTTGAGGCATTATGTAAGTGCGCACCAGAAAGATTGGGCAAGGCTCCTAGACATCGCCCAATTCTCTTATAACTTACAGCGGAGTGAGTCCACGGGGCGGACACCATTTGAGCTAGCCACAGGTCAACAACCACAAACTCCACATTCATTACCAGCCGCCTTCGAGGGAAAAAGTTTGGGGGCTTATCATATGGCTAAAGGATGGGAGGAGCAGCTCGACACTGCTAAGTCCTACTTGGATAAGGCAGCTAAGAAGATGAAGAAATTTGCGGACCGTAAGCGGCGTCCCACAGATTATAGGGTTGGGGACATGGTCATGGTGAAGTTTAACCCAAGGCAATTCAAGGCACTACGGGGCATGCATCAGAATTTAATTCGCAAGTATGAGGGGCCATTTAAGATCGTCGCCAAGATAGGCAAGATCTCATACAAGCTTGACATGCCGTCGTATCTTAAGATCTACCCTGTTTTCCATGCGAGCATGCTTAAGCCATATCATGAAGATAAGGATGATCCTAGTAGGGGCCAATCAAGTCGAGCGCCAATGACTATCACCGCCTCGCATGATCGGGAGATTGAGGCTATCATAGATTACCAAGCCAGGCGAAAACAAGGGCAAAAAGCCACTGCTATGTTCCTCGTCCATTGGAAAGGGCAATCACCGGAGGAGGCCACGTGGGAACGATATGAGGACTTGTGGCAATTCAAAGATAAGATCCGAGAGTTTATGCAGCAGCATTGCGCCGCGGTCGTCGCAATATTAGGTGGGGGAGAGTGTGATGACCTGCCATGTCATCACGCCACATAGGTGACACTTGGCATATATTTTTGCCACATGGATGTGTTACATAAATTTGGGACTAAATCTTGGTAGAATATTCTAGAACTATGGAGAATTTCCTTGGGAAGCTCTAGATATTTATGCACTTGTAGGAAGGTTCTAGAGAAATATGGAGATTTCTCATGGAAGACCTTAGAATCCTATGGATTTTCTAGGAAAGTCCTTAGAATCTTCTAGGCTTGTAGAATATTCTAGAGAATGGACTTATTTGTAAATATGGAAGGACTTGTAGAACAATTATTATTTACATACTAGCCCCTAGGTGATTAGTATAAATAGGGGGCATTCATTTGTAATTCATCAACCAAGAAAACAATTCAAGTTCTCTTTAATACAAAGCTTCCTTTAATAATTCTCTTGTGTTCTTTCTTCCATTCTCTTAGCGATCTTGAGTGTAGTAAGGCTGACTTGGCATAGCAAGAACGTGAGCAAGTTGTGCAAGATCGTGAGCGAGTTGTCAAGTGTCGTACGTGTACTTAGTAAACAATTAAGGACGTGACATTTAGCTCTAAGATTTCCTTCTTTTTTCTTTTTTCTTTTGTTAGTTCATATTTTTATCATAAGGAATATATAATTAATCCTCATGGTTTGGAGCTATGTGTTCATTAAAAAAATCGGCATAGCCAATCTCTTAGATCAAATAAGTACGTACTAAATCTTATCGGAAGCTTTATTTCCCCGATAAGATTTCTATTAAGTAAATTTTGCAGATCTTATTATAGGAAAACTTAGAGGAGTGAAGTACACCATTAATATCCAATCCAATTATATATTAGTTTGTAAATTTCATGTTGTGCTTGAAACAATTCGATTAATATAGGCAAAAACATTTATGCTTAATTAGGGGAGAAGGTGACTAGAAGAATAAAATTAATTGTAAATGACGCCAACTTACTTTATTTATGATTATTTCCCCATGTGTGTTCATTGTATTGGAGAAAAATAAAGCAAAACAGATAAGTTCTACCTGCGAAAACAAAGACGGAAAAGAAAAGGAAACTAAATGTACTTACACTAATTCACCTAGGAAAGTATTTTATTATTTAATCACAACTAAGTAATGCATTTTTAGAGGTCTGCCTTGAATTAAGCTTTGACTTTGCTGTAGAAAAAAAACTTGACGCAAAAAAGGAAGATGATTTTAATATATCTAAAATTTCCAAAAATAAAAACTTTTTGAAAACCAAACAAGTTATAAGTAGGTTTTGAATTCCGGCAAAAAAAATAGAATTTAAAAAGTAAGCTAATACAAAGACCATAATCTCAAAGCATTTTGACATAGTTTCGCCATTTGTTGCTATCTTGGCAAAGAGCTAAGCAAATGAATAAAGCTGAAACATCATGTTGTACCACCTTTTAGTTAAAGCAACTTCACTTATCTACCACTACCACTGCTTTATAACCACTCATCACTAGAGCCGTTAAAAAGGTTAATTCAATTTGATGAATAGATTAGAATAAATAAATATAGAGCGGGTAGCGGAAATCAAACTCACATCGTTAGCTTGGAAGATTAAGGGTTATAGTTGATGTTGATTCATTATCTTTATTGTTTCTAATTCAAAATCGAACATGAAACTTTGGCTCCTTTACGGAGATGAGTTAATTTATGTGAGTGTTACTGTGTTAAACCAAAAATCAGAAAAAACTGTTAGGAGAATTAAAGAAATCTGGAAAATAGTAGAGAATCAGAAATATTCCGAGTCCACAAGTTTCTTGTGTGTCCTTAAGGAATTTTAACCCCCTCACATGTTGCCAAGGTAATGGATTAAATCCTCCCAGGATAAAACAGAATAAACCTTCCTGCAACAGGGGCAATACAAACTGCAGGATACCAACGAACTCAAAGAACGGAGCAAAATCAAACTTACGAATTTGAGAGAGAGATTGCGAATTAGGATGCAGTATATTCAGAAAGAAAGAAGTTCTGGAGTGTTTTTCGTGTGTAGAAAATGGAGTCATGCCTCAGAATTTATAGGCAATTATCAGAAGAAGTGTCTGGAAAAGTGCCTTTTCAGAAGAATACGCTGCCTGCCGCGGTTCTACCGCGGTCGCGGCAGAACCGCGGTCAGAGAGGCTTTCTGAATCTGTCTGCCGCGGCCAAAGAGGCCCTCTGAACCTTCAGCAGGGTTCTAGCGTATTTTCAGCAGTGATTTGGCATTTAATTAATTATTAAATAATTAAATAAATTTTGTCCAAAAATAATCTTATCAATCGACAAATCCGAAGCCGAACGAGCGACAACGGCGCGAGGGTTCATTCTCTTCAACTCCTTTTAAGAGCTTTAAGAAGTGATTCTATATATAAGCACACAAATGTGGTTGTTCCTCACCAATGAGGGACAAAGTGCTAAGACAAAAAATTTACTTCTTCAAATTTTCATTTTCCCTCCATTTTATTTCCCTCCATTTCCAATTCACACTTCTTCTACTTTAAAGCCTGGCTTAAAGTCCAACAATTTATAGTTATAAGAATTAAGATGTGAACAAAAATCGAAAAGAAAATTCTACCCATAACATCTATATCAGCTTTTGGTCAGAATATTTGTTATTTCCTCTTCTTCTTTATTCCTAGTTTAAATATTTGGTATATAAAAGTTGGCTGCTCGATTAATTTAAATTGACATTGGAAAACGCTACTCCTCATTCTATCATGCTGAATTAGCTAACCGGAATTGTTATTTGTTAACCTTGAAATACATAAAGTTAGCACGAAATTGCAATCATTACGTTTAGTGGAAAAGACGAGTAAAAGAATAAATTAAACTGAGATGGCAGCTCTATTTATAGTTATTTAGTGCAGCTGTGTGTATCGTGGCAAACAAATTTTTCTTGAGGAATTAGGTTTTGAATAATTACAAAATGCCAGACTTCTTTAGATTGTGTTAGACATTATAACTCCAAAAGCAAAGCAACTCCCAGAAGGAAACAAAATTGGAAAAATGAGTTTACAAAAATAAATATTTTTGAAAAGAGGATGTTTAGATTGTTTCTTTCCCATGGATGTGGGCAAGAGAAGTGCTCAATTATTTCTCCATTAAGTTCCTTTATATATATATATATATACAGCACTAATCTAACATATCTATTTCTAGATCTCCTTTGTTTCTTGTTTATTAAATTTCTCAAAAAAAGAGACTATGGTGGTGCTCCCTTTGAATTCTTTGGCTCCCAAAAGTCAAGTGGCCTTTTGAATATTTTACCAATCCTCCGCTCCTACAAGAAAAGAAGAGAAAAGTAAAAGCAAAGACGACAAATCCCATTTACAAAAAATTTAAGAAAAAATAACAAAACTTATACGGAGTAGTTGCATAACTATGCCATAAGATAGGAGATAGAGTTTTGTGATCTATTATAAATAATGTTATTTTAGTAATATAATTTTTTTTTTTTTAGAAATCGATACAAATTTAAAAAAATCAGTAATAAAATACACATAAATTTTTTTATGAATTTTTGCTTATTTAAATTGTAATTGGTCATAGCTAGGAGATCATTTCCTCGACATGTATCACTTTCTTTTATATTTTATCACTTAATCATAATTAATTAAAATACATTTTGCAGGTATTGTTAAATTAAAATAATAACTATCGCTCAGTTCCAAAAAAGTTGGGTTCGAGTATGTGAATTCTCAGTTCTCCATTAGCTCAACTAATGTTATCATCATACAATAAAATAAAAGCAAAAAATAAGTTTTATAATAATAATAATAGAAGTTCTCTAGAAAGTCTAAAATTTATTCCCAAATAGTAGATATATCACCTATACATATAGATCTTTTCCTTCCATTCTTTCCTATTTTGGCTAAGTTCGCATTGAGTCAAACAATTTATACGTTTTTCTTGACAGTCTACTTCGATGTGGTTTTAAGTTAACACTGTCCTCCTTTAACATCTTCATTCACCATAATTTCATACCTACACCCGATGCATTTGGAAGTCAATGTACAACATGACTAACCTCTCTTAATAGACCTCTCATTTTATCATCTATATGCACGTGCTACTTATACTTTCTTTATTACTCAGGAATAATAAAGAAAGATGAGTAAGGGTAGAGCGATCGGGCCAGACGAGATTCCGGTGAAATTTTAGAAGAGTGTAGGGAGAGCAGGTTTGGAGTGGTTGAGTGGGTTGTTTAATGTTATTTTTAAGGCGAAGAGGATACCGGAGGAATGGAGATGGAGTACGATAGTTCCATTGTATAAGAACAAAGGTAATATCCAGAGTTGTAACAACTATAGAGGTATTAAATTAATGAGTCATACGATGAAAGTGTGGGAGAGGGTGGTTGAAGCGAGATTGAGGATGACAGTGTCTATATCCGACAACCAGTTCGGATTCATATCGGGTCGTTCTACTACAGAAGCTATACACCTTGTTCGGAGGTTGGTGGAACTGTATAGAGAGAGGAGGAAGGATCTGCACGTGGTATTTATTGACCTAGAGAAAGCGTATGACAAGGTTCCTAGAGAAGTTCTCTAGATATGCTTGGAGGCAAAAGGTGTGCTTGTACATTATGGCGATTAAGGACATGTACGATGGGGCTACGACTCGGGTTAGGACAGTAGGAGGAGACTCTGACCATTTTCCGGTTGTAATGGGGTTACACCAAGGTTCTGCACTCAGTCCGTTCTTATTCGCCTTAGTGATGGACACGTTGACGCATCATATTCAAGGGGAGGTGCCATGGTGCATGCTATTCGCCGATGACATAGTTCTGATTGATGAGTCGCGAGCCGATCTTAATGAGAGGCTAGACGTTTGGAGACAGGCTCTTGAGTCTAAGGGTTTCAAGCTGAGCATGACGAAGACGGAATACCTGGAGTGTAAGTTCAGCACTGAGCCGGGGGACGAGAGGGCGTGGATGTGAAGCTTGAATCACAGGTATCCCAAGTAGAAGCAGCTTCAAGTACCTTGGGTCGGTTATCTAAGGGGGAGGGGAGATCGACGAGGATGTCACACATCATATTAGGGTAGGATAGATGAAGTGGAGGTTAGCGACTGGAGTTCTGTGTGATAAGAGAGTTCCACCGATTCTTAAAGGTAAGTTCTATAAAGCGGTGGTTAGACCGGCAATGATGTATGGGGTTGAGTGTTGGCTTGTTAAGAACTCACATATCCAGAAGATGAAAGTAGCATAAATGAGGATGTTGAGGTGGATGTGCGAGCACACTAGGACGGATAAGATTAGGAATGATGACATTCAGGAGATGGTGCACGTAGCTCCCATTGATGACAAGATGCGGGAAGCGAGACTCAGATGGTTCGGACATGCTCAGAGGAGAAGCCCAGATGCTCCGGTAAGGAGGTGTGAGCGGCTAGTTGTGGAGGGAACGAGAAGAGGTAGAGGGCGGCCTAAGAAGTATTGGGGAGAGATGATCAGATATGATATGGCGAGGCTTCAGATTTCCGAGAACATGACACTTGATTGGAAATTGTGGAGGTCGACCATTAAGGTTGTGGGTTAGGAGGTAGTTGAGTCTTACCTTACTAATTGTAGAAACAGATGCAATAACGTAGCAAGAAGCAGGAAGTTGTTAGTTAGATAATTAGTGTACAGCTGTCATAGTTGTTAGAGATAGAGTAGGGACCACTAGCTTGTTAGTGGAAGTTAATTATGTATATGTATATACAACACAATGTACTGTTACATTGAGAGATAAAGAAATAATTTCCCTCATTTTCTTCTTCTTCTTCCTCAGCTTATTCCTTGCTCATGTTTCCACCATTGCTAGGGTTCGTCGTCTCACACATGCACTGAGTTATAACATGGTATCAGAGCAAAAGCTTTGAATTGCAGCTCGTAAATCGATCCAGTTCTGTAATTCTCGCACTCTCTCAAGTCTCTTCTTCGTTTCTCAAATCTGAAGGTTTAAGTCATCGTCAACAATGGCGAATGAAAACTCTGAGCAGGAAACACCTGCAGCTGTAACTGAAACCTCGCAAATCTCGTTGGAGGATGAATTTGAAGAAGGAATCTCAGTTCCAATCACTCATCCTCTGTTTCTGGAATCCACTGATACGAGTGGAATTTCTTTTATCTCCTTTCAACTAACAGGGACAGACAAATTCTCGATGTGGTATCGATCTATGAAAATTGCTCTTCTAGGTCGAAATAAACTCAAAATGGTTGACGGAAGGTGGAAGAAGGAAAACTTTAGAGAAAAATACTGGTACCGGTGGAAGAGATGCAATGCAATTGTCTTATCGTGGCTGATGAATGCTGTAGTACTGACTTTGATCAGCGGAATTGCTTATGCAACCAATGCACACACCGTGTGGATGGATATGCAAGAGCGCTTTGACAAGGTGAATGACACTAGATGCTATAACCTACACAAGGAAATTGCAACCCTAACTCAAGGTATCTCCTCTATTTCTGTGTACTATTCTAAACTCAAGGATCAATGGGACGAAACTGAAGATCTAGTTCCTCATCCTGATTGTGACTGCCCTAAAACTAAGAAATTTATTGAACATCTGCACAAACAGAAGCTATATCAGTTCCTTATGGGATTGAATGACTCATACTCACAAGCTCGTAGTCAGATTCTTATGATGAAACTTGTCCCTGAATCAAGCTTATGCTAAGTTAATGAGTGAGGAAAGTCAAAGAAATGTAGCAGGATCAGCAGGTATTTTAGGTGATGGACCTAATGTCACTGGTGGTCACTATGAATCTACAGCACTATGCAGCTCCAAGGCTGATAATAGACCAAAACACAGAAATAATTTCAATCTATACTGTGACTTCTGTAAACTAAAAGGTTATAACAAGGAGAATTGTTATAAAATAGTTGGTTATCCAGCTAACTACAAGTTTAAGAAGAAAGGGGGAGCTGGTGCTTATAATGCAGTAGCTAAGTATGGTTCAACATCTAGTAACTACAGTGCACCACATGAACTAAGTCCCTACACACAGCCTAGTGGATAGCCAAGCCCTGGCTTTCAGATGATTACTATGCAGCCAAGATCTGTTCAACCCTTGCAACACAACAGTCACACTGCCAATATAGAATTACAAGCACAACGTGGAGAAGGTGGTGCCTTTCTTTTTACCAAGGAACAGTATGACCAGATTATGCAAATTTTGAACAGCAATACAGTCAGCCCTACCTCAAGAAACAACAACAGTCCTGCACCTAAATCTCAGGCTCATGCAACAGGTACTAGTGCTGCTTTACTAGCTTCCAATAGTCCACAAGAATGGATCATTGATACAGGGACAACTAATCACATGGTGTCCAATCTCAATCTATTAGATAAGACAACTGTAGTTGCTCCTCCTATTCCTAGAAAGGTTCTCTTGCCAAATGGAGATGTCACACAAGTAACTCATGTTGGAGATAGTCAGATATCAAACAACAACACACTAAAAGAAGTACTTTATGTACCAAAGTTCAAGTATAACATGTTGTCACTGTCAAAAATGACAAGGGATCTAAGGTGTTTCGCCTCTTTCTATCCTGATTTTTGTGTGTTTCAGGAGCTCTTCAATGGCAGGGTGAAGGAGATTGGTAGAGAAAGAGATGGCTTGTATTTTCTACAACAACATGGAAATAAGAGGTTGATTGTTGTGCCCTTGGCAGCTGTTAACACAAAGGCTGATCTCTCAGTCAGTTCCAATGATATAGTCTTATGGCACAAAAGACTTGGTCATGTGTCAATCATTGTTTTGAATAGACTATTCCCTGTTAAGCTAGCTAGTATTACTAATGCCATCAATAATTGTTGTGTGTGTCCTTCTGCTAAACTAACCAGGACACCATTTCCTCACAGTAGTATCAAGAGTACTAGTGCATTTGATCTAATTCATGTAGATGTTTAGGGACCTTATAAAACTACAACCTTTGATGGTTATAGATACTTTCTCACAGTATTTGATGACTTCACTAGAATGACTTGAGTTTTCTTACTGAAACTGAAATTTGATGTATGTGTTGTACTGCCACAGTTCGTTGCTTTTGTTCACACTCAGTTCAATAAAACAGTTAAAATGGTAAGATCTGACAATGGCTCTGAGTTTCTAAATTCAGTGTGTAAAATTGTCTTCAATAAGCTTGGTATTCTTCATCAAACCACATGTGCATACACTCCACAGAAGACTGGAGTAGCTGAGAGGAAGCACATGCATCTCCTAGAAATCACCAGAGCTCTGAGGTTTCAAGCTCACATTCCTATCAAGTTTTGGGGCCATTGTGTTATCACTGCAGCCTACTTGATCAACAGACTACCATCTTCAGTGTTGAAAGGATATTCACCTTATGAGCTGTTGTACAAGAGGAGGTCTCAGCTAGGACATCTTAGGACTCTAGGTTGTTTGTGCTTTGCTAAGTGCAGGAGACAGTGCTTTGCTAAATAAGTGCGGGAGACAGACAAACTTATGCCTAGGGCCAAGCCTGCTGTTCTCATAGGGTTTTCAGATACTCAAAAAGGCTATATTCTCTTAGATATTTCTACACAGCAATTCTTTGTCAATAGAGATATTGTCTTCCAGGAGAATGTTTTTCCTTTCAAAGACTCTTTAAATGTCTCTCCTCCTATATTTACCTCATTTCCTTCACCTCTTAGTTGTGAAGAGGTGTACAGAGATGTATGTTCCTCCCCTCACATAAATTCTTCTACTTCATCTTCTGATGGTTCTGAACCTTTGTCCATTGCCCCTAAGCCTTGCCCCACACTGAGAAGATCACTCAAAACTAAGCATCCTCCATTGTGGCTTAAGGACTTTGTCACTCAGCCCTCTACCACCACTACACCATATTCCATAGCCAACTATGTTTCTTATGACTCTCTGTCTCCTTCTTATCAGTCCTACATTGCAGCTTTCCCATCCATTGTGGAACCCTCTTCTTATAATGAGGTTGTTCAAGACCCAAGGTGGGTAGAGGCTACGAAATCAGAAATTGCAGCCTTGGAAGCTAATCACACTTGGGAGGTTGTCTCACTTCCTCCAGACAAGGTGCCTATTGGTTGCAAATAGATCTTTAAAGTGAAGTACAAGGATACGGGGAGGTTGAAAGGTTCAAAGCCAGATTGGTGGCCAAGGGGTTTAGCCAGCAGGAAGGTATTGATTATCAAGAGACCTTCAACCCAGTTGTTAAGATGGTCACAGTTAGGACCATACTTTCTGTTGCAACTTATGTGCATTGTCATATCCACCAAATGGATGTGTACAATGCTTTCCTACAAGGCGATTTGCCAGATGAAATCTATATGACTCTTCCTCAGGGCTTTCAGAGTTAGGGGGAGAGTAGGCCAGTTTGCAGACTCTTGAAATTCTTGTATGGTCTCAAACAAGCACCCAAGCAGTGGAATGCCAAGTCATCAGAGGCACTGATCAGTTTTGGATTCATACAGAGTCAACATGATCACTCCTTGTTTGTACAAGGCACTGGCAGCTGCATTGTGGTTATATTAGTCTATATGGATGATATGATCATCACAGGACCTGATTTGAGACTAGTAGAAGAAACCAAGGCTACGCTCTAGAAGACCTTTAAGATGAAGGACCTAGGGGAGTTGAAATACTTCCTTGGGATAGAGTTTGCAAGATAACCACAGGGTATTCTAATGCATTGTGACGACCCGACCCGTCGTCTCAAGAGTTACCGCTCTATTTCCCCCATTTTATGCTTCTTCATGTTTCATTATTAGTATTTGGTGTGTTATAGTGGATTCAGATTGGTTTTGGTAGAAATGAGGCACTTAGTCTCTTTAAGGAAGGCTTGTTTTGAAAAAAGTCAACCGAGTGTTGACTATTGAGTTAGAGGGCTCGTATGTGATTTCCGGTGATTCGGTTAGCTTCGGGGGATGATTTGTGACTTAGGAGTGCGATCGAAATTGATTTTGGAGGTCCGGTGTAGAATTAGGCTTGAATTGGCGAAGTTAGTATTTTGGCGAATTCCGGTTGGTAGGTGAGATTTTGATCCGAGGGTCGAAATGGAATTCTGAGAGTTGCAGTAGCTTTGTTAGGTGAATTGGGATGTGTGTGCAAAATTTCAGATGATTCGGAGGTGATTTGGTCGGATTTTTGATCGAATGCGAGTTTCGGAAAAATTTGAAGAACTTAGGCTTGAAATTGATTAGAATTGAGGATATTTGTGTTGTTGGATGTGTTTTTAGGATTGGAACAAGTTTGATAGGGTATTGGACCATGTCTGTGCTTTTGGTTGAGGTCCCGGGGGCCTCGGGATGAGTTCGAATGGTTAAACGGGGAGTTTTGGAGTTGCATATTGTTGAAGAGTTGCTGCAACTGGTATTTTCGCTCCTGCGGGTCTTGGACCGCAGAAGCGGAGGCGCTTAAGCGGAGTATTTTACCGCAGAAGCAGTCCATGGTTTGGTAAGGTAGTTCCGCAGAAGCGGAACATTCTTCGCATCAGCGGGTCCGCAGAAGCGGACGGGTAATCGCATAAGCGATTTTGATCTTGAGAGGAAGTTCCACAGAAGCGGAAATTGCGCCGCAAAAGCGGTTTTGGACTTTTAATGAATATCCGCAGAAGCGGTCCCGCATAAGCGAAAGCGGGACCGCAGAAGCGAAAATCGGCCTAAGCAGAAGGGTTTTTATTGAATATTTCATCCGCGAGCTTGGGATATTTTTCACCATTGTTGGGCGACCTTGAGAGCTTTTGGCGAGAATGAAAGAGAGTTTTGACTGGGAATCGATTGGAGGTAAGTCCCTTGGCCTAAATACATGAGATTATGATAAATCTAACATGGAAATTGGTTGCAATTCATCAAAAAGAGGTAAAGCTAGGGCTTGAAAATTGGTAATTTAAAAATGGAATTTGAAGGGCCAAATGGACTCCGATTTTGGTAAATTTGATATGTATGGACTCGTGGCGAGACGAGAAATCTGGTGATGTGAATTTTTTAATTTTTCGAGAAGTGGTACCGGGGCTCGTGTTTTGCTAGTTTCGAGATTTTTGCTATTTTTTTTGATTGTTTGCGATTGGGTATTGTTCCCTTAGCATATTGTGATGTATTCGCTCTGATTTTGGTTAGATTCGACGCGTGTGGAGGACGATTTGAGGGGCAAAGGCGTCACGAGCTAGAGATTGCACCGGTTCGAGGTAGTAATGACTGTAAATGATAGTCTGAGGGTTTGAAATCCCGGATTTGCACATCATAGTGTTGTATTGAGGTAACTTGCACGCCGGATAGCGAGCGTGGGGTAGAGCACGGTTGGGGATTGTGACTTGGTCCGTCCTGATTAATGAACTTACTACGTATTTGACTGAAACTACTTGTTATCATCATAATTTGGGCTGATTGCCATGTTTGGGCTTCGTGCCAACTATGTGAATCCTTCAGGGATTCATATCACTGCTTTCGCATTACTTTGCATATTAGTTGATCTCGTTCCAAGCTTTAATACTGTTTTGCAAACTCAGCCATTTTCCAAGATTTGAAAACTTAAACAATACTTTATTGACTTTTTGAGCTGAGAACTATTATTTTAATATTGCCCAAGTGGCTTATGTGCATTCTAGACTGAGCGTGGATCGGGCTGCGCGCCGCAGCAGTGTTATAGTGATTTCTAGATATATGGATGGCTCGGGCTGCGCACCGCAGCGGTATTATATTGATATCGAGGTCGAGGGCCTGATTGATGCCATGAGATGGCTTAATTATTTGCGCTTGGGCTGTAGTAGCCCCTCCGGAGTCTGTACACACCCCCAGTGAGCGTCGTCGACGTTAAATATATGGATGGCTCGGGCTGCACGCCGCAGTGGGTACCGGAGTGTACCGTCATATGCATTGCATTGCACTCATGCATGTGTTCCTATTTGTATTATCTGTCATGACATTCGAGCACTCGCATTTCATTGGCATCCATTCTACTCCTTGTACTGTTTACCTGATACCCTGTTGTTATTCGTTAATGGAGTGTTGTGCCCGAGGGGCTGACTTATGTGCAGACTTGCACTATCTGTTTCGCATTCATTTGCATAACTGTTGGAAAAAGATGTTTTCAAAAGAGGTTTAAAACTGAGTCCAGATATTTCCAAAGATTTCACGGTTTCACTGTTTTCTCAAAGGGTTACACTGTACTATATAGCATGATGACTTGCTTTACGTGGTTTCTTGCTGCTCAGTTATTATTTACCTTTATTACTCACTGAGTTGGAGTACTCACTTTACTCTCTGCACCTCGCGTGCAGATGTAGGTGTTGGTTTACCCGTTAACGGGTTTGAGCTGGTATTGAGGATTTGTTATCGTAGCTGAGAAAGGTGACCACTAGCGTTCGCGGCACCAAATTTCTTCTTTTGATTCTAAATTTTTAATCCATGTATTACAGGCCTTGTAGTTGACTTAAAAATCCTTATAGATGCTCGTGACTTGTGACACCCCGGTTGGGCTGTATCGGGATGGTTCCCTGTTTTATTATTTTTCTTCCGCACATATGATAATTTTATTAATGTTTTAGACTTATTTATGCTAAGTAAGTATTAAAGAGGTATTGATGTCTGTTGGCTGGCCTTGTCTTCACGAGAGGCGCCATCACGATCGGGTTTGGGAATTGGGTCGTGACAAGTTGGTATCAGAGCCTAGGTTACTAGGTCTCACGAGTCATGAGCGGGTTTAGTAGAGTCTCATGGATCGGTACGGAGATGTCTGTATTTATCCTCGAGAGGCTGCAGAACCTTTAGGAAAACTTCACTTTCTTGGAATTCTTATCGTGCGTACTTGATTCAGCTTGAGATGTAACCTTGGAAATTCCTTCCACACGTCTGTGTCCCCACGCAAGCGCTCAATATTATATGTGCCTCGATGGCTTGTGATTTCCCGATCAAGGGGCGAGATGTGATATTCGTGAGTATGTTGGGCCAGTCTGGAGGACTTGAGGCCGGATCTTTGCCTATGGTTTGAGCACCGAGGTGCTGATTGTGTGAGCAAGTGTTTGAACTTATATGTTCGGTATTGTCTTTATTAGCCGGAATGGCGGTCGGATATCCATGTGATGAGTATGTTAGTACTATGGGAAGTATCTATATGACTTGGTAGTGACGAAGAAGTCTGCTGGATAATAGATGAGCTGTTAAGTGTTCGTTTCCTATTGTATTTGATGTGTAGCCCCGAGTTATGGACGCGTGCAGAATATTGTCGTGTCTCCTAGTTAGGGAGTGAAGTGCATTACATGTGGCGGTATGAGTACAGATCCAGGAAGACTAAATGACTGCGTAATTTGTATGACGGTGGAAGGTATGCTGAAATAATACTTTGAGGCAAAGCAGGTGGGTTATCTCCTGCGGAGTGTTCTTAAGTGGCATGATCCTTATGTGTATGTTAGAAGATCTCATGTGTAATTGAAGGATACATGTTGAAATTCGACAATTCGGGTCGCTTAAGAGAGTGGACTCAACTGATGTAGAGATGGATGCGAGAAGTGTAGAGGATTACGGTACTAAATGATCTGTGTTTTCACAAACTTGTAAATGATTTGAGTTTAATATCACTATGGTATTGTGGCATCATTAGAGTAGAAGCATTATGGGTTATTGAGTGTGTCCTGATATATGGCTTCGAGCCAAGTTGGGGAGGTTGCTGTTGATTAGCTGATCGCACGGTTATGTGCTATGCTGGTTCCGTTTCGAGGTATGCTGGCGGATCAGTCCTGGTTGCAGAAATTGAGCCGAGGATGGCACGAGTGAAGCAAAATTTTGACAAAAGTTATATGGTGCTTCATAGATGTGATAAAATAATAGGATGTCTTGAGCTGTTGTTGATAAAGAATGCTCAGTGTATAGAGAAGGAAGATGTTTGTTTGTATTGGGATAAGATCATATCGTGCGGTTCAGAGTGCTAGTAAGGCACGAGTGGTTCTGTTCGTTAAGTCAGGTAATTGCAGTTTGAATAAGAGTGAATAACTCTCGAGAATGGTTTTATTGTGTTCAAGATTCTACATGTAACAATCAGGTGACTCAAGGTTGTGCATGTGGTCAGGTACTGTGTTTTCATTGGAAGGGTCAAGACTTGTGGTATTTTATGTTAATTATGGGATTCTATGTATCAGTATCTGGAAAGTAATGATAACGAATTCAGATTTGCAGGAAGTTCTTCAAAGTAAAGTATTCTGGAATGTGGTATTTCTGGGAACATTTGAGGGAGTATTCGGTGTCCTATGGGTCTTAGACAGTGTGATCTTATGTTCGAGTCTCGTGTGGTAAACCTGGGTTGAGGTATTGTAGTGCTACAGCAAGGAGGAATATCAAGTTGATGATGAATCAGAGGGGAAATTTGATAAATGGAATAAGTTGATAGTAGACTGAGTCGGTATGGTAAGGGCATGATTAATTCTTCGTATGTGTTCGCGGTAATGAGCCCTTACAGGTATTGTGCAGCAAAGCTCTTGAGCTGTGACAGCTTGCTTAGCTCGGTTTGGGTAGAAGGATTCAATCCTGGCAATTTAGCTTGTGCACATGGAATTGGGGGAGAAAGTCCTTGTTGGGTTTTACCGTGGTTTGGAGATGAATATATATTTTATTTTACGGGTATGTGAAGCATGGAATGTGTGATGATTCTTCTTCTAGATGGGATTAACGGAAGGTCTTGGCTAGATGAGTTACAGTTCAGTTCTGAAAAGAAGTTCATAAAATTCTTAGGCAACGAGTAGCCTCAGGTAATCAAGGAAATGGTACTGCTAATTGGAAGTGATTTGACGAGAGTATATGTCTCGGAAGAAGGGTAATGTGATTAGACTGATGATACTTTGATAGTATTGCGGCACTTTCTTGCTAGATCGACTGTTGATATCTGAGTTTGTTTGATGGCACAGGAGAATTTTAGAATACCTTTCGAAGAATGATTGGGTACTCAAGGTGTAATATGTAATCATACTGCGGAATTTGGGATCAGGTACAGTGATTCGTGTGCTATATGGAGTTAGGGACTGGGAGTTCTCAGGTTCAGACTGTGTAGCGGTTGTGGATCGTGTGTATTGGTACCGTTAGCGGCTATTGGGATTTGGAGGCCCGAGTGAATCTTTCTTTGCTTGGTATATTAGATTTTGGATATGATATTGGGGTGTAGACTGGTTGTCTTAGTGTTGGGTTATTCTAGACTATTGTGTTATGGGCTATGTTGGGAAATGCCACAGGTTGCGTGGCGAGGTGCATCGGATCATGTTCTAGCAGAGTGGTTTGTATTCCAAAGACCAGCGGACGGCTGGGAAGGATTGCTTTTCTTAATTGGGCCTTCGTGGCGGATGTCAGTGCAGAGGTTTCTACCATTGATTCAGTTCCGGTATTGAGGGACTTTTTCGGATTCGTTTCTTGTGGTCGGGCATGTCGCCGGACGAGATTGTGAATTTCGGTATTTATTTGGTGCCGGGCACCGTATCGTACGGCTCCGGCAGGAGTTATAGTGGTTGAAGGAGCAGCTTCAGGCTTCTTGGTATTGAGTTCGTTGGCAGGCCAATGTGGCTACATATTTGGCTTGAGTTAGCTTGGTTAGTTGAAGGGTAGGTTGATTCGATCGTTATTGAACTTGTTAGTGATCTGGGGAGATCTATGAGTTGCTTTTCTTCTGTGTTGTGAGGCGTGTGATTTATTGGATATGGGCACATATGGTGCGGTTCTATTGAGGATTCATAGAGAAAGTTGAACGGGAAGAGTAATTGAGTGTTGCTTGGTAAATGGAGTATTGGTTATGACCTAATGGGTTGCGTGTCGTATGTTATTTGTTTCACCGTGGGTGTAATGAATTGCTTGGGTTTCAGACATCAAATTGTGCATGGCTGTCAGTTTTGAGCATAGCGACTCGAGGTGTTTCATGCGTAACAGTGTTTGGATAGGATCGCGCGTTGTGGCGAGGCCACGCGGGGGTATGACCCTTCGGGGTAGATTCAGGTATTCTATTTCTATGATGTGAGACGGGGTCTCAGCCTTGTGTTGTAATGGTACTGATGAGCTTGAGGTACAGCTCTTTCGTTTGAGTCATTTGTCATGATTTGAGTATGTTCAGACCGTTCCTCATTGGTGCGTGTATTATGCAAGTTGTGGCTTAGGCCTGTGTTGAGGTGTCATATCACCAGAGTGGTGTGTTGGATTCGAGGTGATCGATGGGGTCATTAATGAATACGAACATATTTGATTTCAGCTCGTTGGAAGGATAATATCGAGGTTCGGCTCGAAAATCTGCTGTGGTATTAGTCAAAAGGGAAGTGGCTTCATGAATGGCTGATCTGAGAAATGGTTACGGTTTGCTGCGTGTTTCATTTATCGTTGGCAGTATATGAAAGTGTTGGAATGAAACTTTAGCCAAATAAGAGGTTTTCTATAGGTATTTGGTTGTTGTGAGTAACTACTATGAATAGAAGTTATCGTTTCGAGTGCTTGGATTATGTGGTATATCATATAATTTCACCAGAGGTTGCAGGCATGGGTTATTACAGCTGGTTCGGTACTATTCAAGTATAGGTGTGAGGTTTTGATCGTATTGATGGTTTCGGAAGAGAAAAGGTAGTTCTATTATTTATGGGCTAGGCTGGATTGGGTGATTTCAGCTATGTTGTGTTGTCGGACCTATATGAGATAGGGTGACGTGGGATCACCCCGGGTATATGCTTGGTAAGGTTATTCAGCTATTGGTTGGCTTCTAGAACAACTCTGGGTACGCTCGAGGACGAGTGTTTGTTTAAGTTGGGGAGGATGTGACGACCCGACCCGTCGTCTCATGAGTTACCGCTCTGTTTCCCCCATTTTATGCTTCTTCATGTTTCATTATCAGTATTTGGTGTGTTATAGTGGATTCAGATTGGTTTTGGTAGAAATGAGGCACTTAGTCTCTTTAAGGAAGGCTTGTTTTGGAAAAAGTCAACCGAGTGTTGACTATTGAGTTAGAGGGCTCGGATGTGATTTTCGGTGATTCGGTTAGTGGATGATTTGTGACTTAGGAGTGCGATCGGAATTGATTTTGGAGGTCCGGTGTAGAATTAGGCTTGAATTGGCGAAGCTAGTATTTTGGCGAATTCCGGTTGGTAGGTGAGATTTTGATCCGAGGGTCGGAATGGAATTCCGAGAATTGCAGTAGCTTCGTTAGGTGAATTGGGATGTGTGTGCAAAAATTTAGATAATTCGGCGGTGATTTGGTCGGGTTTTTGATCGAATGCGAGTTTCGGAAGAATTTGAAGAACTTAGGCTTGAAATTGATGAGAATTGAGGATTTTTGTGTTGTTGGATGTGTTTTTAGGATTGGAACAAGTTTGAATAGGGTATTGGACCATGTCTGTGCTTTTGATTGAGGTCCCAGGGGCCTCGGGATGAGTTCGGATGGTTAAACGAGGAGTTTTGGAGTTGCATATTGCTGAAGAGTTGCTGCAACTGGTATTTTCGCTCCTGCGGGTCTTGGACCGCAGAAGAGTAGGCGCTTAAGCGGAGTATTTTACCGCAGAAGCGGTCCATGGTTTGGTAAGGTAGTTCCGCAGAAGCGAAACATTCTTCAGCGGGTCCGCAGAAGAGGATGGGTAATCGCAGAAGCGATTTTGATCTTGAGAGGAAGTTCCGCAAAAGCGGAAATTGCGCCGCAGAAGCGGTTTTGGACTTTTAATGAATATCCGCATAAGCGGGGATTTGGCCGCAAAAGCGGTCCAGCATAAGCGAAAGCGGGACCGCAGAAGCGAAAATCGGCCTGGGCAGAAGGGTTTTTATTGAATATTTCATCCGCGAGCTTGGGATATTTTCCACCATTTTTGGGCGACCTTGAGAGCTTTTGGCGAGAATTAAAGAGAGTTTTCACTGGGAATCGATTGGAGGTAAGTCTCTTGGCCTAAATACATGAGATTGTGATAAATCTAACATGAAAATTGGTTGAAATTCATCAAAAGGGGGTAAAGCTAGGGCTTGAAAATTGGTAATTTAAAAATGGAATTTGAAGGGCCAAATGAACTCCGATTTTGGTAAATTTGATGTGTATGGACTCGTGGAGAGACGAGGAATCCGGTGATGTGAATTTTGTAATTTTTCGAGAACTGGGCCCGGGGCTCGGGTTTTGCTAGTTTCGAGATTTTTGCTAATTTTTCCGATTGTTTGCGATTGGGTATTATTCCCTTAGCATATTGTGATGTATTCGCTCTGATTTTGGTTAGATTCGACGCACGTGGAGGCCGATTTGAGGGGCAAAGGCGTCACGAGCTAGAGATTTCACTTGTTCGAGGTGAGTAATGACTGTAAATGATAGTTTGAGGGTTTGAAACCCCGGATTTGCACATCATAGTGCTGTATTGAGGTGACTTGCACTCCGGATAGCGAGCGTGGGGTAGAGCACCGTTGGGGATTGTGACTTGGTCCGTCCCGATTAATGAACTTACTACGTATTTGACTGAAACTACTTGTTATCATCATAATTTGGGTTGATTGCCATGTTTGGACTTCATGCCAACTATGTGAATCCTTCAGGGATTGATATCACTGCTTTCGCATTACTTTACATATTAGTTGATCTCGGTACAAGGTTTTAATACTGTTTTGCAAACTCAGCCATTTTCCAAGATTTGAAAACTTAAACAATATTTTATTGACGTTTTGAGTTGAGAACTATTATTTTTATATTGCCCAAGTGGCTTATGTGCATTCTGGACTGAGCATGGATCGGGATGCGCGCCGCAGCAGTGTTATAGTGATTTCTGGATATATGGATGGCTTAGGCTACGCGCTGCAGCGGTATTATATTGATATCGAGGCCGAGGGCCTGGTTGGTGCCACGAGATGGCTTGATTATTTGCGCTTGGGCTGTAGGAGACCCTCCGGAGTCTGTAAACACCCCCAGTGAGCGCCGTCGACGTTAAATATATGGATGGCTCGGGCTTCACGCCGCAGTGGGTACCGGAGTGTACCGTCATATGCATTGTATTGCACTCATGCATGTGTTCCTATTTGTATTATCTGTCATGACATTCCAGCACTCGCATTTCATTGGCATACATGCTACTCCTTGTACTGTTTACCTGATACCCTGGTGTTATTCGTTAATGGAGTGTTGTGCCCGAAGGGCTGACTTATGTGCAGACTTGCACTATCTGTTTCGCATTCATTTGCATAACTGTTGGAAAAAGATGTTTTCAAAAGAGGTTTAAAACTGAGTCCAGATATTTCCAAAGATTTCACGGTTTCACTATTTTCTCTACGGGTTACACTGTACTATATAGCATGATGACTTGCTTTACGTGGTTTCTTGCTGCTCAGTTATTATTTACTTTTATTACTCACTGAGTTGGAATACTCACTTTACTCTCTGCACCTCGCGTGCAGATGTAGGTATTGGTTTACCCGGTAGCGGGTTTGAGCTGGTATTGAGGATTTTCTATCGTAGCTAAGCAAGGTGACCGCCAGCGTTCGCGGCACCAGATTTCTTCTTTTGATTCTAAATTTTTAATCCATGTATTACAGGCCTTGTAGTTGACTTAAAAATCCTTCTAGATGCTCGTGACTTGTGACACTCCGGTCGGGCTGTATCGGGATGGTTCCCTATTTTATTATTTTTCTTCCGCACATATGATAATTTTATTAATGTTTTAGACTTATTTATGCTAAGTAAATATTAAAGAGGTATTGATGTCTGTTGGCTGGCCTTGTCTTCACGAGAGGCGCCATCACGACCGGGTTTGGGAATTGGGTCGTGACATGCATCAAAGAAAATATGCATTAGAACTTGTATCTGAACTTGGCTTAGGTGCTGCAAAGCCTGCTGCCACACCTCTTGAAGCAAATGTGAAACTCACTACTCCACAGTATGATGAACACACAGGCATAGCCAACACCTTGGATGATGCACTAGTACCAGATGTAACTAGCTATCAAAGGCTACTGGGCAAACTCATATATCTGACAGTAACAAGACCAGACATTGCATTCAGTGTTCAAACTCTTAGCCAGTTTATGCAAAAGCCTAAAAAATCTCATATGGAGGCAGCACTCAGGGTAGTTAAGTATGTTAAGAACCACCCTGGGCAAGGTGTACTTCTATCTAGTCAGATGAGAAGGTTTATCTCAGCCTTCTGTGATGCTGATTGGGCAGCATGCCCATTGACTAGAATGTCTGTGTATGGATTTTTTAAAGAGTATGGTGACTCACTGATATCATGGAAATCAAAGAAGCAAAGCATTATCTCTAGAAGCTCTGCAGAGTCAGAGTACAGAAGCATTGCAACAACAGTGGTTGAACTAGTGTGGATATTTGGGTTACTCAAGGACATTGGAGTGGTGTTTGAATTGTCAGCTACTATCTTCACTGACAGTAAAGCAGCCATACAAATAGCTGCTAATCCTGTCTTACATGAAAGAACCAAACACATAGAGTTTGATTGCCATTTCATAAGACAGAAGATTCAGCAGGGACTAATCAAGACAGAGTATGGGGGAACCAAAGAACAGTTGGCAGATGTGCTGACTAAAGGACTGCCTAGAGCTCAACATGAGTACTTAGTGTCCAAGCCAGGATTGCTGAATATCTTTACACCACCTAGCTTGAGGGGGAATGTAGAAACAAATGCAGTAACGTAGCATGAAGCAGGAAGTTGTTAGTTAGATAGTTAGTGTAGAGCCGTCATAGTTGTTAGAAATAGAGTAGGGACCGCTAGCTTGTTAGTAGAAGTTAATTTATGTATATGTATATACAAAACAATGTACTGTTACATTGAGAGATACAGAAATAACTTCCCTTATTTTCTTCTTTTTCTTCTTCTTCCTCGGCTCATTCCCTGCTCATGTTTCCACCATTGCTAGGGTTCTTCATCTCACACGTGCACTGAGTTCTAACACTAATACCGCTATGAGGCTAGTCTGGTAGGAATTTTGTCTAAAATAGCTAGTGGCAATGTTGTGTCTTACTTAAGTGCATGACCTATTTACTAGCTATCGATTTTGCTTTGCATCTTTCTTCCGTATATCATGTTGTTTCTATTTTTCTTATGACTTTCTTATGATTTCTGTAGTGATACTAATATTGTCTACATTTGACTTTTGTTCTCTTGGGCTGAAGGTCTTTCATAAACAACCATTGTATCCCTTTGGGGTAGGGGTAAGGTCTGTACTCATTACCCTCACCAAACCCCAGTAGTAAGGATATCACTGGGTTGTTGTTGTTATTATTCAGGAATAAACTACTTAATTATATTATTGAATCTTGGATTTAGTTGTAGACTATAGACTATAACTAGTCTAACTTAGTATTAAACTCCTATCCTATAGATTGCAATTTTTATTATACTAAGAATAGTAGTAATATAAAGACAGCAGTACACACACTATAGCCTGTAGGTGTTTGATTCATTGATTCGGCTCCCAATTTACAACTAATACGAATTAATTAGGAGTAGAACAAAAACGTTAATAAAAGGCAAATAAGGGATATTGCTTATTTTAACTCGAGGATCGGAGTACCTTGTCATGATTTTCCTCTGGACTTTTTAAAGCTAAGAAAACGCTTTTTAAAGTGATGTAATGGTTTAGGCCGTATTGGCTGAAAAGGAAAAAGATTTGCAGTTTTGGCATTGGCTTGAGAGCCTTGATTCACTCATTCAATGTACTTCCCAGCCTAAATTTTCTGAGTAGCAACAAATGCACAACAGCAAGTTAATTTCAAAATGGTTTGTTCCCTTCCTACGGAGGGACAGATTGTTGTTTTGAGTTTACTGATACCTCAATAACATATTTAGACAAACGACCAGTTCACAAACATAAAGCTCATACAATGAGCATTATCTTCTTCATTCAGAACCTTCCAAGCCACAGCTTTCTCGTAAGAAACAGGCCTACCCATGCTCGACAAACAGATTCCACCTCGGAGACACGCAAAACCCTGTCAGCAGATGTACGCAGAATGGTTACTACTATAGTGGACTGGAGTGCGTGCAACTCTAGGAAGCAAAATTTACAACCTACTTGGAAAACTCCCCATCATATGGAAGTTATCTTGAAATACCTACAATCTCATAGAACCCATGCAAACTAAGAAAAGAATGGCTCAACGGAAGAAAAGGACTTTTTTTTTTTTTTTTAATAACCGTGGTGTCCGAGCCAACTTGTGCACACCTCGACTAATTTCACGGGGTACTTGTCATCTCCCACCAGCTATAGATACCAGGTAACTCTATCCACCAAAGCTTGGACAGATGAAAGAATCACCTAGTGTTGTCTCCGCTGGGAATTGAACATGAGACCTAATGGTTTCATAGAACTTTATGCAATTGTATGTAACTAAACTTGTAATCCTCAAATTTTCTTACCAAATCGTTGACTATTCAAAATTACTTTTTTATTAGTCATAATCATTAAGTTGAGAGTATTTTATGGCATAATTAAAACAAAAATTATTGCATGTTATCCGCTAAGACTGCTATGATAGTAAATTTTAAACAAAATCTTTTTTTCGAAGTATTTATTTATTAAATTTTGTCATGTCTTTACTATATAATAATCCATAATTTTTTTCTAAATATTATTTTTTCACGTTTACAAGATACGGTACTTATTAATTTAATATCTCAATATTAGCTAGTAACTATTTACAAATAATTAGTTATCATGATATTGTATGATGAATTATGTGTCAGCTTACTAACTTGTTAAAACTTAAAAATAAATTATGCTAGAGAATCATATTTAAATTGCGAATTATGTTTTTACATAAATTCTCTTTCAAATAGAAATCATATTAAATAAAAGGAGTATTTTAAGTAAAATATCAAATTATAATATTGAAATTCTTTCGAGATTTATTACTCCTTTAGAGATACATATAAGATTTCATATCGAATACATTATTTTTGATGTTTGAGTTGTAACGACGTTGCAACTAATTTGCATATTATGATATATGTCATACTTTTCGTATTATTCATAGTTGAATTATAATTTATAAATATTTTACATAGATTATTTGTTATAATTTTTTGATTTTGATGTAATTTTTATAATTATTTTTTATTTTGTACTATCTTAAAATTCTTGAAATTAGTAAAATTTAAAGATCCTTGGGACTTTCGCCCCATGTCTGCCTCGCCTCGTCAGAGGTAAAACGCCTCGCCTCTCGCCCCCGCGTTTTAAAACATTGGCAGACAGTAGCTACAAGAGCATCCAATCACTGCCTCACTAATTCAATATAGATTCCTATAAAGGAGTTAGTAACAAACCTGTTGCATAATCTGTGGGAACTCAGAGCAGAGGTTTTTTCTTCCATGTTCATCAAATATTTTCTCCAAAGAAATATCTTGAAGTGCAACCAACGTAGTCTCGAGCATGTCAAGACCAGCCTGGTTTGCAAATGTGAAAACTGGCAAAGCCTGTATAAATATTTAATTTCAGCATCCACATGCCCAAATGATCCGAAAATTGCTAGCAGGTGAAACAAATAGCACCATTGGTGTTAAAAGCCCAAGTCACAATCTAGATTTCTTACTTCTAGCAGCGGAAAGTGCATTGTATTGCATATAGAAAATTTACAGAACTAACAATAATTAAATTAGGGATTTCTTTTATGAAGGTTCTGTATACACAAGGATGAGAAAGGACTGGAGTGGAAGAAGGTTTAAAAAGCAAACCTTTGCAGAGCAGCAGATAATAGCATCTGAGTGCTGCCATAGGCTTTCGAGGACTGATTCACTTCCCTCACCACTCAATTTCGGAAGCTCCACACCCAAATAATGCCTTGTAACAAAGAGCGAATAGAGTCAAACATTTGATTAATGGAGGACAAAGATGCATTAGAAAGACTTTTAATAGGAAACAAGCAAAAATCATTTGCACATCAGCACTTGCAGAAAAAAAAACGAAAAAGAAGTCAAACTTAAAAACAAGGAGTACCCAAATCTCCCTTGTTTTAGAGGCAAGCAAACACATTTCAACAATAAAAGAAGGTAAGAGCAATTGACTGGAACAGATTGAATGGTTGATTGACGGCAGAAAGACGAAACATATAGCAAAATGACAATTGTACGACTAAGCCAATATAGGTCGCCAACAAACCATGTGATACATTGAATGGGAACAGCTCGTATGGATTATTAGTCGGAAGAAAAGATGTATACTGACATGACCATTATACATCTAAACCAACATAGGCTGTCAATGAACCATGTGTGTCACTTAGGATTGGGCTTAGAAAATCACGAAGTAATATTTCAGGCAATGTGGAAGGATATGCCACACACCTGTAACTTTGGCAGATCCACCGAGCTAGTGTATGCGCTTCAGGAGTCCCCAGAGGCAGACGAAGACCTCCCAGGGATCCAAAGTGAGATGGAGAAAGTGCTAGTGCAACCCTCTGAACAAGTGAAATAAAGCTTCGAACATACTTTCGAGCCATTGCTGCAACATTCTCTTGCATGTGACTTTCAAATGCAAATTGAAAGGCAATTGTCATTATAGATTTTGATGCGACACCAGTAGACTTAAGGTCATTAGCAACTTTACTTTCTGCTGGCCCAATCTCAAGAGCAGAAGTAAGATCAAGGGTACGATTTGGACTGGAGGCTTCCTGCATGAAATTGCATATTCTCAAACTACTCGAGAGGATAAGAAACAAAGAAGGAAACAGCAAAAAAAAGAAGTGATGTAAGGGATGAAATTTTTCTAACCTTAGCAGAGTCCAGAGGAATGATGCGAAACCCAGAAGGAAGGAGCGGTGCATCATCAGCAAACGAGGCATCAATAGGAGCAAATATAAGTTCGGCACAGGTGCCAACAGCACTTTCATCCATTCCACTGCACATCTGCCAAAAGCACAGAAGATGAGGAGTTGAAAACCATGTTTAGAGTCAGAAACAGGCAATTTAATCCAGCATATTCAGCATCCTATGGCCTATGCAAGTTTGACCAACAGATCAATTCAGTCAAATCTTGCAGCATCATAACGTAGCTATCAAGAATCCATATGCTCAACACTTGGATATGAGCAGACTTGTGATACTAAAGATGATGCATGTTAACTTTCATGTTTTAAAAGCTCAGGAGAACAGCATAGTAACATATGCTATCTATAGTGTATTTTCTTTTTGGTCCTGAATGGTTGTGCAGAGCCAGAGTAACAACAAAGGCTTCTCAAACCATCAAGTTAAGAAGCGCACAATCTTGTGTAAGTCCGTCTCTTAGATAGAGGTAAAAGAATTGTTAGATCCAGTTAAAATTCTCTACAAAGGAACAAATTGCATGTGCAGAAAATAGAACTTACTTGCAACAGAAACATATCTCTTTGCATTATAACATCTTCTGGAGAATGGCAAACTCCTTCCAACTTAATGACCTCCAGCAACTACTGAGCATAAAGGAGTTTGTGATCCACATTAATGATGAGGAATTCATCCCACAGTATCAAAAGAAGACAGAAAGGACCAGTTTTAGGAATGCCAACATTGATTTAAGGCCAAATAGGTGTACGGCCCCTTAAACTTGGCTTCAGTTTCATTTTGACACATTAACTTAGCACTTTTCCTATTGAACACGTTAATATAATATAAAGTGGGTCTATTGAACACTTTACTCATAACCAGTAAAAACAATAAGGTGCGTGTAATTCACACATGAATGACTTCGCAAAATTATAAATAAAAAGGGAGACACGTGGCATTTGGGCCCAAATAGTAAAAAAGAAGTTTTGAAAACAAAAAGATTTATTTTATACATAAATTCCCGAACAATTCCATCGTCTTCTCCGCATTTCCCCACCGGTTTTATTGCCTCCCACTAATAGCGGCAATGGACACTATCTTCTCCAGTTAAACCGAGAAGCAAAATGATCATACTGTTAATCTCATATTCCTAAAACTTCAATCTAAAAGAAACTTCCAAGCATTCAAACATGGCGTCTGAAGAATCCGAGATCCAATTTATTGAACGGATCTCAAGAGGAAGAAGACAGCCATTAAGGTAAAAATTCTCCAAAACAGAAGCCGCAAAGCTCGAGCCAAAAACGCCGCCGTCAAGAGGCGACTGCAGCTGCCGCCGCCACTGCTATCTCTGCTGTCTCGGGCTTCACGGTGCAGTTCATTTTGACTGTCTCAGGCCATTTTTGCTCACAATTTAACTAATGAATTTCACGGTGCAGTTTATTTTTTTTTTCACTAAAACTACTGAAATGGGCATTTAATCCGTAGCCGTCGCTGCTGAATTTCACAGTGTTTTCGTGGCGTGAAGGAGTTTTCTGGACGGTGTGAGGAAATGATGGCGGGGATGGTGGCTCGGAGAGGAGGAGGAAGAAGAATGTAAAACTATGCTTTTTTTAAATAAAACAAGAGAAAAGAAATATGATTTTGGTATTACTTCACGCGTCTAAAGAGAGGTAAGACGCACTCTTTTTGCCACATCATCAGACGCGTTCAATAGGCATAATTTATATGACATTGAAGTGTTTAATAGGTACAAGCTTTAGTTAAGGTGTTAAAATGGAAACTGGAAACTGGAGCCAAGTTTAAGGGGCTGTCTAGGTATTTGGCCTTGATTTAAATAAGATCTAGAATACTTGCCTCTTCATGTTCAGCGGTGTGTGCCAGCGGAAGCATCACTTGACCCCCAAAGTTACAGACTCGGGCCCCAGGTAGGCTGCAAGGACCAACTTTAACAGCTGCAGCTGCATAGGCATCAATATCGTTGCCTACCCATTCTGATCGATGCTCACGCAGAAACCTAAGAAGTACTGCGGGAGTCACACTCTGAACAACAGAAACAGGAAGATGTCAAAAAGCAAGACAAGAATATGGTCAAGTCAAGATAAAGTACATAAGGAGGAGGAGGAGGAACTGTGTCAAGAAAATGATTGGGAAAAGCAAGCAACATCACTGGTAATAGCAGATCATACAAACTCTGATAACAAGCCCTCCATTTAACCATTTCACGTTTTTCAAACAGTTAAATAACTACAATTTCGGCGATCTATCTTGCAATATACAAGACGACCATATCAGCATAAGCCATTGCAAAACCAATTTTTATTTTCTAAGGGGTTAAAAGCACTAAAATGTATTTATCTACATTGCATAGGAGAACAATTAAAAGAGTTTTAATAAAGCCAAGCTAATCTTGATTCTAGATACACCATCAACTTCCCAAAATGGCCTTTTCTTTTAATTTGGTTGTCTAAGACTCTAAGTTATATCCCTGCCATGAAAATCAATCTCTCCGCAGCCCAAATACAGAGATTGAGAAGAGAAAGACCGAGTGATCCAATTTACTTGACTATTCTCATCAATACTGTTTATTATCTTGGAAAAAAAGTCATAGTCTCAGAATTTAATCAATGCATTTGACCAGTTAGAGAATAAAGTGAGTTTGAGAAATATGGCTAATCAGTTATTCATCAATTAGTAGAAACAACAAAGCCAGTAATTCTATTGTATAGCTTCCGGATGACAATTGACTGAGCTGACCTGTAGAAGCATCGATGCTTTTGCACACAAAACTGCATTGCTTAGAGATGTAAATTCATCAGCAAAAGAAAGGTTTAAACCCATCAACTTGTCGGGAGAAGAGTTAACAAGGATGGTAACATCATCCATTCCATCATTATCCAGCATAGACCAGCCCTCACTGGAGAAACCATTCAGAGCCTCATTGAAACCTCTGCCAAAATAATTCAAATAATAGTAACTAACTTGATCAAAACAGAAAGAGAACTCATCAGAAGCTAGTATATTCAAACCTGCTCAACTTCTTGCTCAATGCCCGTAGAGCTGCTGGTCTTCTGCCCCAGTTAGTGACATTAGGCTGTGAAGCTTCCAGAGTTATCTGCCTCAGTTGGCGTAGTGCCTAGAAGTACAAGGGAAGGAAGAAAATGACATTGAGTGTCCGGAGTACAAATAGAGTAACATGACATGTTGCACCAGAATTGATTAAAACTCTTACTGCCATTGACGTCTTCTGAGCAAGCACTGCCGATGACTCATATAGTGTACGCAACACCTCTGGCACACTCCATGCCTGGCAATGTTAATACCAAAACTATAAAATGGCATAACCAGGTAATTGTGAAGGATACATGAATTAAGACATAATAGATGACACCTTTACCTCCAAGTCCATATGATCTACAATATGGACAATAGAGCCGCCACCCTCACAAGGTCGAATCAGATATCCACTAGGCAGCATTTCTGCTCTCACAAAATTCGGAACTGGTGGCATACTTGGACCATTTTGAGTATTTCCCAGTGACCTTTCACAAACCTATGCATTTCATTGAATGAGATATTGGTTCATGATGCATGTGGAATACATAAGTCTAGTTGTAGGTAGACACATCTAACAAATTGTAAATGTTTGACCAAGCAGAAGTTTTATTCGGCTTATCGTGGAGACGTACTCGAGCATTTTAAGGAAAACATAAGCATTTCTGCTGGCACATAGTGTGATACTCGTAAACATCATGAAACTGATTCTGCACATGTTATGGAAACTTGGCAATTTCAAATTCCTTGATTCAAGAAAATTACTAGAAAAAAGAAATCTCATACCACGAGGCTGCCATCATCCATAACAGTAGAGTAGCGTAGCAGCCAGAAGTCACGAGGAGGTGCCAATGTTGTTGGTGCATAAAGCTAAACAGTACGGAGCGTCCATAAGATCATCAAGATTGCATAAAGGAACTGAAGGAAATAGTAGCAGACTTTACAGGTAACAGTCACCTACCTGCATGTAGAGAAGTTCAATGGTTCCACCATTGGCAGTTGGCAGCATATTTAGAACTTCAACAGCTCGGCAGTCACGATACCAAGAAGGCCGATCCTTAAGGATTTCAGCAACCTAGAGGGAGCTTAGCCGATCAATTTCGATTCATTATTCCAAGGAAGACCTGAGAATAGATAACCAACTTACCCTCGTGGGATCTAAACCAACTAGGCCACAAGCTCTTGCTGCCATGCCAGTGCAACCATGAGAAATAGCAATGATTCCAATGGAATCCGGACCAGGCTAGTCATATCAACATGAGCATGATTAGAGATTGACAAACTTATTACTGATACAGCAACAATTAAAGTCAGAGAAAAGGTTTCAAGATACTAATACGATCCTCACAAGCAAAGAGGTTGACAAGGGTGAATACCAATCACATGAAAATTTCAGTCATGGATTGTACATTTCAAACCATAAGATTTTGACATGGCACATTTTGACATAGCACAAGCTTTTATTGTGTCAAAGATTATGGTCAGAGGTACTATGACCTTGATATTGTTAGCCAAGGGAATTGGCAATTGCTTGGTAGTTCATCAAATTTATCATTGAATAGAAAGAAGCATCTGATTTCTTGCATTTGATGCTAATACATCACGGTTTGCTGATTTCAGTAACATAATATTGACTGGAACAGATTAGCTGCATGAATTCTTCTTCAATCACGTGATAGTAGGGAAAAGACTCTTTAAAGAATTACAAAATTAATTAACCCATTAGTTTATTTATGATATACCTTCATTCCAGGCATTTGGACCCACTCAACAGCAGTTCCAGTAGCCTTTGATAGAAACTCTGTTAAAGTCTCTTCTGCAATGGACAAAAGCCTGAAAAAAACACAAAAAGCAAGAAAATTGGCACAAGCCACCCACAAACATCAAAAACAAGATAAGAAAAGGACCCAACAACCATAATCCCACTAACCCTGCAGGACTAGCATCTCTTGGAGGATGCTGAGGTGTCAAGTGGTGTTGACCACTCGTTACCACTGATTCACAACTGGTGTCTTTTGAAGCAATCTTTGTCTACAAATCAAGAACCACACTTTAATCCTCAACTACCTAAATTAACTAAGTAATAGCTGCAAATAATAATAATTCCTTAAAACTACAGCTGTTTGTTTGAATGGAAAGACTTACAGTTTGAGTTTGCTTGCGGAAGTAGCCATTTTCATATACCAGTTGAGAAACTTGCTTCTGCAATCTATCGTTTTCTTCCATTAATAGCTTGTTCATTGCTGACAGCTTCCTATTTACACCCTGAAGTCTAGATGACTCTTTCCTCTGTTTTTCCCTGCATCTATATACCTCAAAACAAACAAACAAAAAAGGAAAGAATCAATCAATTAACTACGTCTTAATTCCAGATCAGTTGGAGTCGGAAATATGAATCCTTTATCCCGACTAGTACAACAACAACTATGCCTCAGTCCCAAAAAAGTTGGGGTCAGCTATATTTATCCTCACTGACCACATTAATCCATTGGTCGATTAGGCAATACCTAATGGACAAATACAACAACAACAACTATGCCTCGGTCTAAAACAGGTTGGGGTCGGCTATATGAATCATTTATCTGGACTAACCAAAGAATAAAATATAAACTTTAACCAATTAGGCAATACCTTCTGTTCTGAAACCAAACTTTGATTTGCCTAGGTTCAATGTGAGACAGAATAGGACATTCACGAATAAGCTGCTGGCGACGCATTGAACTGGGTTTTGGACACTCATGATATAGCCTTTCAAGAGCTTCAACCTGCTCAGGTGTATACCGAACATACTTACCATTATCATCAACTGACTTACCATCCTTGCAGGACATTGACATTATTTTTTCTTATAATCCACCCTTTTACACAACAGTTCCAAAATATGAGTAATCAAGATTCACAGCTTTCCCCCTTCTTCACAACAGTACAAACACTTGCATCAATCCACAACTTTTTCTTGGTAATAGTAAAAGGAATGGTCCCAAAAATATTGAGTAATCAACAAAACAAGATTCACAGCTTCCCTCCTTCTTCACAACAATTCAAACACTTGCATCAAAACCACAACTTTTTTCTCTTTTTCTTGGTATACTAAAAGCTATGGTCCCAAAAATCAAGATTCTTGATGTGGAAACAAATAAGCAGACAACCAATTACCAAAACGAAACGGCACTATCCTCAGCATCAAGCACAAGAAAACATATATCTATCGAATTCAGAGCTCCCAAGAACTAAACATACATTTTCACTAATACCAATATCAATTAAATATAAAAAATTGTTCTTTTTTTCCTCACTATAAAGATTTGCAAGCTTCATTTCCTCTTCCATCCACGTAGCAAAGAGTAAAGTACCAAACTTTAAACTTTGGTATTTACCAAAAAGATCCAAACTTTAAGCTTTTGAAAGCATAATGAGCAAAACCCAGAAACCAAATCTTCATAGCTATGTTTCACTTCTTTCCAATTTTCAATTTTTAGGTATGATATTCATAAAAGGACAGATCTTGGATCAAGAAAATGAACTGATTTGGGGTATATGTTAGGGGAAAAAGTAACTGAAACTTGGGATAAGTACTGTATTTGGGAGGTAATGTGATGGCGGGGGAGTGGGGGAGTATGGCTTTGTTTGGATTGGGAAAGTGGTTTTAAGCTGTCACAGATCAGTGGTTCGTTACCTTTTCTTTAATAAGCCTACTACTCTACTACAGTGTGACTCTTTTGCTACTGCCCAGCCGCACCAGACAGTAATATATTATTGGTTTAGCATATCGGTTATTGGTTTACAAATTTGATAAACCGATAACAGAATCGATAAGATATCGGTTATTGAGTATCGGTTAATCGGTTATCGATTTAGTTATCTATTTACCCGATAAGATAACTCAATCTAGAGTTAAAGTAAAAAAAAAAAGATAATTTACTGGAGTTAAGCAAAAAAAAAAAGAGAATAATTCACATATAGTATACTAAAGACTTGCGCTAGGAGTAACTAGTAAGGTCTAAAGAATGAAGATGAAGCAATTGAAGAGTGGGGTTGAGAAATAATATGAGAGAATGAACTGAAGCACCTAGCATTTGTATATACTTAAGGGTGAAGTCATAATTTTATTAATTCTTATTGGGTTATCGGTTAACCCATTAACAAAATTGGCAAACCGATGTCTGAACCGATAACTCAATAGTAAAAAAATTCTAAACCGTTACTGAGTCGTTAACCCAATAAACCGATATCGATAACCCAATAAATAATTAACGGTTCGGGTTATCGGTTTTACCCGATATATGCCCAGCCCTAATTCAAATTCAAATTATACAACATGTATGTATATTGTTTAACATTAGTAGTAGTATGTTTAAATTTAAATGGGAAAAGGCCAGATTTGTCCCTCTGCTTTAGTAAAATATTCATATTTATACCTAGTTCAACTATCGGTCCAAATACATCCCTACCGTTAAGAAAGTAGATAAAAATATCCCCAGCCCTAAAGGTTGTCCACAGTGGCAAGGGACCACCTCAATAAAAAAAGGAAAAAGGCCAGATTTGTCCCTCTACTTTAGTCAAATATCCACGTTTATATCTAATTCTACTATCGGTCCAAAAATACCACATAATTAAATAATCCACATAATTAACTCTAACTCCCTATTCTTCTTATTTTACTACTTTTTCTCTTTTTCTTTTCCCTACCATCTAATTCTCTTTCCCTTTTTTACTAAAGTAGAGGTACAAACTATTAAAACTTTGTTTGAAGTTTAATGTTATAAAAAAGAAGTACTAGTAAATTAATTTTGTAAACAAAATGAGTGCTACACAGGGATGAATTTATTGGCAAATATATGGGGACGATGTGAACACGTAGCCTCTCTACCAAGCTAGATAACTAAATATCTTTTAAAAATGATCCAATATTATTTGCTGACATTCATACTCCAAAGAGTCAAAATGATACACTTAGTTGAATCTGAATTATTTAGTCTCTCATATGTTTAAAATTTCTGTAGCATGTAACAGACGGAAAACTTCATTTAATCATGGCGGCAAGCAAAGAACGTTAATATGGTGGAAAACAAGGGAACGCAAGGAGTTCGGTTACTTTCCATTTTTAAATTTCATTTCACAAAGAAAGAAAATTATAAAATAAATTCATCACGGAGTGCAGCTATTTTCCTCCTGTTTACAAAGATAAATAAAAATCTTCCTTTTTGTCCAACCAAAACAAGGGAAATAAATTGCCTTGCTGACCATGATAATGAAAACAAGTTTCACAATAAGTATGAGAAATCTGGCAAGAAAAAGAATATGAAATTACTAAAGAAATAAAAAGAGAGGAGAAGGAAGATTTTCAGTAGATTGGTTAATTACTAAAGAGTTAGAGTTAATTATGTGGGTTATTTAATTATGTGACATTTTTGGACCGATAGTAGATTTAGGTATAAACGTGGATATTTTACTAAAGTAGAGGGACAAATATGGTATTTTTCCTTTTTTTATTGAGGTGGTCCCTTGACACTGTGGACAACCGTTAGGGTTGGGGATATTTTTATCTACTTTCTTAGCGGTAGGGACGTATTTGGACCAATGGTAGAATTAGGTATAAACGTGAATATTTTACTAAAGTAGAGGGACAAATCCGGCCTTTTTCCCAATTTAAATTAAGTTTCTGTATATATCACTGTTAAGAAAATTTCCCGAGCGTAATAATACTTCGCATGCGATGCATACCCTCCGTGAAAAATAAGTACTACGTGGTTAATAACAAAAGTAAAATAGAAAAAATATTTTTCTTATTTTAATATAGTAGACAAGTAAAAATAAAATTATATTTTATTATGATAGCATACAAGTAAAAGTAAATATGGGAGTACATAAAAGTGTGGATCTTGTCTTTAAATAATAAGTCATCGTTTGACCTGTGGCACACCCACTAAGGAAATACAAACTCCTAAGAAAAAAAATATATATTTCCTAAATTAACTTAATTGCTACCTTGACACATTAGAATATATAAATAAGGAAAAAATTTGGAAAAATAAAATTTAATTCCTTTTTTAATTAGGTAAATGAATGCCTATCTTGGACCAACATAAAAATGTAGACTGGAGGGGTATGTTATTTCCTTACTTGGTCATACATAATACTATCGAATACACTTGGTTTATTTGCACTTTCTTGCAAAAAGTTTATTGCTTCTACGAGATTTAAGACAAATGAAACTTTTGACACATATGTTAAATTATCAACAATTAATGGTAGTGGTAGTTTCAGTGTCCTTTTACTTAAAGAGGTTCACAATTAATAATGTTATTGAGGGTAATGAAAATAATAGGATTAAATAGTTTTTAGATATAAAATTATAGTAACAATTATAAAAAAAAATATTAAACAAATGAACCACATAAATCGGAAAATAAAAAAAGAATACATGAAAGAAGAATTTCTTTTTATTTTTCGGTGTTCATATTGCGGTTCTAGGGTCTGCACTGCTTAACTTGAGGACCATTAAAGGAAAAGCGTACACTTGAAGAAAAAAAATCATACTTGAATTGAAAATTCTAATGAAGAATGAAGAAATTATATCTATTTCGGGTTCGGAATGGTGTGAAAGGAGAACCACCAGAACATACTGTTCTGACAGTCAGAGGGTAAGAAAAGAGAACATATATTCGATATAAAAAAGTAATACAGTAGTGGTTATTAAAAGGCTAGATTTAAGATTATGGTTGATTTAGGTTAATCAAGGCAAAAGATGGAGAGAGTCATTGGAAGGCTGACAAAAAATATACTTATATATATAGGGAGGGGGTGTCAGAGAGGACATCATGATTAGGCTTTTTGCATGCGCCATTCTGTTTACCCTCTCTCTTTAATTTATTTATTATTTATTACTCCCTTTGTTACTAGTATTTGTTGCTATTGAGTATGGACTAAAAAAAGAGCGCTGCTGCTTTATACGTGAAAATATTCCGAGCTAGTTATTTGTAAAGTCATTAAAGAATAATTACTATTTTATTTAAATATAAAAAGTTCCAGCATAATATATAAAATTATAAAATTTTTGTGTATAAATTTTCAGCATATTATTTTAAAATTCCAATACACAAAGTTTTAACATAATATATTAAATTATATAGCTCCTGCATATAAACTTATTATATATTATGTTGGAATTCCAGCACATTATGTTGGAAGCTCATATGTAAAAAAATTGAACTACAACATATTATGTTGGAATATTTTCGAATTTTAAGAGATATTTTTAGCCATATAATTTTTTTATATGAAAAAATAACTAAATTTTAATTACTTTTAAAATTGTGACTATTTTCAATTAATAGTTATAAATTTAGAGCTATTTTTTATTTATCTTTATTTAAAAGATAGGTATACTCGATCGTAGAGGAGATCTTCTGTTTTGCCAATGGTTGAGAATTCTATGTTTCCAGTTTATTGCCTTACCCTATCTCAACTCTCAACCATACTAATGTCTTTTGATGACTTCATTCTTCTAATTTGGGTTATGATCCAAATTTTTGACGGATTATATTTTGTGGACTAAATTAAAAGTAGCTACTGTGACTGCAATAAGCAATTTGTTGATTATTAAGGTTTTTCTTTTGCCTACCTTATGAACGGAGTGAAGAACATGATCAACATTGATTATTGGTATTTGGGCCGTATAACCTAGGCAGACCTACTCTTTTTGGTAGCATGATTGATCGGGGCATTTATATCTATACCCGTTTTTTGTGTCATATTTTAACCTGTTTCCGCTTTGCAAAAAAAATTACAAGCATACCTGCTTTTTCGCATAACTTCAGCATACGGGGCTGAAGTAGCAAAGGCAATCACGCAAAACTTCAGCATTCTAGTAGCCAGTTCTTGTGTTGTAACTGGGAAACTTCAGCTCTAGAGCTGAAGTTTTTTTACCACCTATTAATATTACATACTAGAGCTGAAGTTTCCCAGTTAAGAAGCTGCAGCTAATTCTCACTACAATAGCTCTCAATGGCTATATCACCTTAGTATAAAAAATGTAAGATCTGGTGATGTTGCTAACCTCCCTTTAATTTATTTTATCTGTTCGATTTTTCTCTAATTATTACCTATACAATAAACCATCTTTGTCATCCTTCAAATATTCAATTATTTTAATGGTAAAATTAATCTGGTAAGTTATATCTAGGCCTTTATTAATTGTTGTTAATAGATCATATTAAATACGAATGATTTGCAATGGTCCCAAAACTCTGTGTTTGTGGCTCAAGACAATAGAATAGAGGAGAGAGAAACTTATCAAAACCCAGTATTGATAACCTTTTAAATACAAACTGAAAAAGGTTAACTTTTGGACTAAAACTAATAACTGGAAGAAAAAAAAAAGAAGAAGAAAATGAAGTAGGAGAAGGAGGAGGAGGAGAAAGGAGCTGAAGTTGTTTAAAAATTGGGTACAAGTTAAAAGTTTTAAAAAAAAATAGGCATATGTTAAATGGAGGCTGATAATAGGTGAATTAAACTATAATTAGACCCTAAAGAACCACATTTTTGTATAGTTATGTTGTAAAAAGTGATAATCAAATGCTCTGATTAGTGCTTTTCATGATTTGCAGGCTATATCTAATGAAAGAAGTCAATGGAGCAAGTTTGGGATCAATTACGGAGAAAAGGAGGCCAATCAAACAATGCCCGAGAAATGCACCAAGTGAAAAGTCAAAAAAGTGCAGAAATTGGCCTGCCGCGGTCCCGGCGTAACCGCGGTAGGACCGCGACAGAGTAGAGATGAAGATTCAAAGAGCCCATTTGGCCGCGGTCCCGGCGTAACCGCGGTGGGACCGCGGCAGAACGCGAAATAGCCTGAGCCAAAATTATCAAGTCGGGAAAATTTGGTGTAAAACCCTTATAAAAAGTAGGATTTCGGCCACATTAGGTCAGATTTGTTTAGAGAGTACTTTGGGCAAGAAACACAAGATTGAGAGATCACCCAAAACATCATAGTTCTTTATTTCTTCTTTTTCTTGCAATTTTCCATGATAAATATTTTCATAGATTATCTTCAAGTTGTTATGAGTAGCTAAATCCTTAGTCTAAGGTTTTGATGAAACCTATTGAAGGAAGAACTTCTTGATTATGTTCGTATAGTTTGCCGGCTAATCTCTATTTGTTCAATTACGTGTTTATTGTAGTTAATTGACAGGATCCTCAATTAGCTGTGCCTATTTAGTGTGCATAACTCGGAAAAGAGTGCATATTTAGGTAATTATTGAACAACACCACTCCCAAAGTATAAGAGGGATCTATAATTGTGGGTTTAAAGGCGAAATTAGGGATAACAAGGCCTTGGGTGTGATCTAAAGTGAGCTGTAATAATCAAAGCCAGCTAGCGTAGCTAGGGAGAGTGTGTCTAGTAAATTATCGCAATTACTCGGGAGAGATTTACGGTAATAAGAGTGCTCATGATTGATAGAGATATTTTGGTGAATCTATATGCAACGTAACCGGAAGGGATTCCATCAATAGGGGAAATCACTACCTTAGAACTTTCTCATTATTACTTACAACCCAGAATATTTAGTTTTAGTTTACAGATGTTAGTTATTTACTTTCAATCTTAGTTAGTAGAAATACCATCAACTATTGTTTACAAAGTTTGGGAAATTGATTATAAAGGACTTAGTGATTCCTACAAAGGTAATTGATAGGTTAGTTCTCTGTGGGATTCGACTCCGGACTTGTAAACCGGATTATATTTGCAACGATCGCATTATCCTTTTTAGAAGGCATAGTTGGGCGTGATCGAATTTTGGCGCCATTGTCAGGGAATTAACAGTGTTATCAATTACAATTGAAAGAAGCACAAAAATTCGTAGTGTAGTCAGTTTTCTCTACACCCAATTTTGCATTGAAATTTTAACGTTTGTTGACTTGGTTGCACAAGTGCATGCCTAGAAACTCATCGAGATCTAGTGAAGTATTAGAAGCATTATCAGATCCCGAAAAATTTTTCAGGGCTTTGAATCGGGCCAACCGATAAAAAAAACAACAACCAACAACTGCACAATCCGAAACAAACATAGGAGATAACCAGGAAAACCCAGCAGCACAAATAGCGCCAGCGCCAGAGGCTGCTCTCTATGACTGGGCACAACCCACAGCTGAGAATATATCCACAGCGATAGTAGTCCCACAAATACAGGCTGAGTCATTCCAGATCACAAATAACATGTTGCACTTATTGCAGAACAAGGGACTATTTTCGGGTTCACAAGTTGAAGATCCTCAACAGCACTTAAAGAATTTCCTATCTATCTGCAAAACCCAAAGGCAAGCCAATGTAACTCCGGAAGCAATCAAACTGTTATTGTTTCCATTCTCAATGACAAGAGCTGCTCAGACTTGGCTTAATTCACTCCCCATAAATTCTATAGCAATGTGGGATGAACTAGTCAAGCAATTTCACAACAAGTTCATCCACCCAATAAAACTGCGCAACAAATTGATGATATTTTGAGCTTTAAATAGAGACCGATGGAGACTTTGCATGAAACATGGGAGCGTTTTAAAAGGGATGCTAGTCATATGTCCACACCATGGTATTCCAAATCTAATGTTAGGCCAGCGGTTCTACATGGGATTGTCAGATAGCGTGAAGAACATTGTTGATGCTTCAGCAGGTAGGGCATTCTTGAGCAAAACATGGAGAGAGGGCCAGAGTCTGCTTGACAAGATGGAACAGAATTCGGGCTGGGTAACCAGAGGTGCACCTATCACTCCAGTGGTGCACTTAGTGCCTTTAGATCCATCCAACTCTATGGCTAAAAACATGGCCACCTTATTGACACAGATGAGCATACTCACCAAAAAGGTGGAAGAGTCAGGGCAGAAACAGCAGGTACATATTGTTGATACTACCAATGGGGGCTTGTGCGCATCTTGCATTAGTCATCCAGTTGGTAACCAGTGGAATGCAGAACACGGTCATCATCACTACCCTGAAGACTTGAACTATGTGTCTAATTATGGCGGCGAGAGACAGGGTGGTAAGAATTGGGGTCAACAAAATCAGCAATACAGGCCACCACAGCCACAGTTCAACACCGGGAACATGGGAGGTATGAGACCCCCCCAACAATATGGCACCTTACCCACGACCACAGGGATACAACAATCAGAATCAATAGCAAGGGTATCACCCACCTCAGCAGCAACATGGTGGAAGGCAGGATGATGGGTTTGCTAGACTTGAAGCAATGATGCAGCAATCAAAAATATTGAAGTACAGGTGGGCCATATTTCGATGTCCCTGAACAATCGTCCTCATGGGACACTACCTGCAGACACCTAGATAAATCCAAAAGATCAGGGGCCAAAGCATCTAATAGCGGTGAGTCTACGTAATGGTAGAGATCTGGATGTAGAGCAATAGAGGTCTCGAGAAGCTAGATAGGCTGAGACACTCATACCAGTGCCCATCGAGTTGGATGAATCAACGGAACTGACAGAGGTGACAGTCCAGCCTACTCAAGAAGAAAATAGCATTCAGAATGAGACCGAGAAGGAAACTGAAACTGTCTAGGAGCCAGTGGTAGATGTAGCAGCTGAGAAGGATCAGTCCCAATTGATTGGGAAGAAGAGACCCCCTGCACCATTCCCCCAGAGGTTGGCTAAGTACAAAAAGTAGGAGCAATACAATAAGTTCTTTGACATGCTGAAGCAAATCCAGGTAAATATACCATTGATTGAAGCTTTGAAGGAGATGCCTGGGTATGCAAAAATGATGAAGGACTTGATGTCCCGAAAGTTTGATTTTCAAGACTTGGCCATAGTTACTCTTACTCAGACCTGTAGTGCAGTGGTGACTAGAACAATTGCGAAAAAGTTGTCTGATCCAGGGAGCTTTACAATTCCATGCACTAGTAATTTTGCTTTTGCTAAGGCACTGTATGATCTAGGGTCCAGAATCAATCTTATGCCCCTAGAGATTTATAAGAGGTTGGGCATTGGAAGAGCTAAAACCACCTCTATGTTGTTGCAGCTGGCCGACAGGACGGTTAAATGACCCTCTGGTATTCTAGACGATGTGCTGATTGAGGTGGGGAAATTTGTGTTCCCTGCAGATTTTGTGATCCTAGATTGTAAGGTGGATGAAGAGATTCCCATCATTTTAGGAAGACCGTTCCTGGCTACGGGAAGAGCTCTAACTGATTGTGAGACTGGGGAACTCAAGATGAGGCTGAACGATGAAGAAATAACATTCAATGTGCAGAAATCTATGAGGCGACCAAGTGAGTTCGCCAATTGCTCTCTTATTGATGTCGTGGATGTAATTGTAGAGACTGA
>MU669349.1:20172-59306 GCA_026770625.1 Nicotiana glauca
TTTGTTGGTGCGTAGAAATGAGAGTTGAAGCTCTAATTTTATAGCCAAAACCTCACCTACAATATTTGACAATTTCTACACCCATTTTACAATTTCAATAAGGTTGGCTACCAACCAAACCAAGTCAACAATATTGGCTACCAAACAATTTGAATGAGATGGATACAATATCACAACTGGCCTTGCAGGCTATGGGGGAGTCATTCGTGATTCAAATGGCAATTGGATTGTAGGATACTCTGGTAGTACTGTACACACAACCAGTTTACACATGGAGCTAATGGGTCTTCTACAGGGCCTTCGTTTAGCACAACAGCGTAACCTTACTCCCTTGGAAGTTTCTGTTGATGCGAAAGAGGTAATACATATACTAAATGTAGGTAACTTATACTCACACATTCTTAATGATTGCAGATCCGTTCTCCACCAATTGGCTGATCCTCCAGTTACTCATACATATAGGGAGCAAAACCAAGTAGTGGATGCTATGGCAAAGCATGGACTTAGGGAATACTGTGGCCCGTTGACGCTATTTTTTAAGACGCTCCAGTTTTTGTGTTGAAGATACTCCTCACTGACAAGCAAGGCTCAACCTATCGGTGTTTACTTAATCCAACTACACTAGGCCATCTAGATGAACACAACTCTTTTTTGTTAAACTCTCCTGTATCTTTTTGTACACATACTAGCCATTTGGGAGTGGATTCCCACTTAGATCCACCAAGGGGTGGCAGTGCTTTTTGTATTTTGTTGAAGAACAACCACCTTAAACATGCTCCTGCTATGTACGCAGGTTTTTATGTATGATATTACTCTTTCATGACCAAAAAAAAGATACATATGAATATAATTTAAAAAAGAGACTTTTTCCCGCTCCGATTAATGTGATTCATGTTGCCTAATGCTCATTAAAAGCTGAAACGCTCCATATTTAAGGCGGCAAGATATATGCATTTCACTATAAACCTTACTGGTAAAAAGAAAAAAGAAATTCAAACTTTGAAAGAAAAAATTGAGAAATAATATTTTATAATTGGTATATTTGGGGTCTATTCCATTTAGAAAGGAATTGTTCCTTACAATTAGAAATCAAGAATCAAACCCGATTCTTTCGCTATATTTGAAGTCAGCCTAGGTCAGATCCAATTATGGCACTGAGCAAAGCTGAAAAAGAAGTCAGCCTAGGCCAGATCCAATTAGTTTAAATGCAAGACAATGATTATTTCATTGATATAATGGAACATAATGCTTTAATTAAAAGACCCTAAAATATCGAAAAACTACATGGCAAAAGAATGAAGAAAAGAGTTAGCTTATTAGTTGCTTTGCTAATTCCATCTCCCACTCTATTTTAGTGGTTCAAGCCTTTGTGGTGAGATAAATACACACATAAATTAACTTTTGAATGCAATTTTTATGGCTACCATACCCTTCTATTAACAGGTAGCAGCTGAGAGGGACAACACATCAACTTTTACTTCGTAATCAGGATTTGTGTAAATTTAACAATCCTCTTTTCTGGAATATCCCAGCTTGAATATCCACCTTTCTTTTATTCTTAGACATTCGATTTACCGGTGTTTCAGAAAGTTTTTTTATTCACGTTTAAATTCTGTAAGTTTATCATTTATTTCTTAAGAGCACACATCTATAGGATACACCACGAAATGTTAAATTCAACTATTTTGCTTTACAACTGAGCATATAACATTAGAATGAAAAACTAACAACAACAGGACAAAATGTTAATACATATCTGAGGTGTAAAACTATCAGCCTAACATATGATGTATACTATTTGGAGAAACACACAACATACTTAAAGTTAAAGAATAAGAAATGAAAGTGGAGAATAACCTCTAACAGTCAAAGAGGTGTTCCCGTTTTCCCTCCTTCAATACTTGTACTTTTCTCAAAATATGTCGATCAAGAATGCAACCTTTATATTCCAACTAAATGAAATGAAAGACATTAAATTTGAACGGTTACAATCACAAATTGTAGAATGAATATTTGAGGAAAGAATAACTTGAATTAATGAGTCTTTCTCTGAAAGATCAAAATGAGCCNTAGTTGTAGAATGAATATTTGATGAAAGAACAACTTGAATTAATGAGTCTTTCTCTGAAAGATCAAAATGAGCCCTAACCATCTCGCAACTAAAAATTCGATCTGGTATTACCTTTATCTATGTCACGCCCATTATAAATCCTCAAACCCCCTTGCCTTTTCCACAACTCCTCAAATTTTTCTCCCTATATTCATAATCTTTGCAGCTTTGTGGTGAAAAATAGAAATATTTAGGTATTAACAGTGTCAAGCATTAGGGTCTCTAGAGTTGAGAATATGGTTACGTTCTCCCTTACCCCTAAAAGATGCATAAGAGTTCAAATATAAAGCATGATTCACTGAGAAATTTATCAAACACGTCAAGAACAAAGGATTTTCCACAAGAAATCAGAAATCTAAAACAAACATTTATAGCGAAGGTGGGTCGGCAAAGCACTTCAGTCCAAACCCAATTTCTCATGTCAAAACATACGTTAGCGATTCGGTCAAACAAAGCGAATATATGAAGGCTTGCATTGTGAGAGTAACAGACAGAAAACTATTTTTAGTATTTCTGCATTTCCATTTTCTTCCGTAAAGGTTCATCTCAAACTGAATGTCATAAAAATGAAAAATTATAAAAATTCACTAACGCATGGTTCATAAGATTGTTGTAATCACGCCCTTTTGTGTTCAAACTATTCATTTTCATAAAGTTCAACGGTGTAGAAAAACCAGAAAATTGCAAAAAAGAAAACCTAGTAAAATGAAATTAGAAGACAAGAACAAGAAATTGTCGGATAATAACGCAAGCGAGAAAGGAATGAAGCAATCAGATTATTACTAATATTACTAATCAAAACGCTGCGAATGTATCTTTGAAAGAGTTTTGATATTATGACATCGTTCCTCTCACAAGAATTTTGAACAGAATTTTGACACTGTTACTCTCAGGCTCTCACAATGCAAGCCTTCGCAGAGGAAGGAATGGAGCAATCAGAGTAATGAATCTGGATAGAATTTTGATATTATAATTTGATACTTTTTTAAACACTTCTTTTATTTAATATTATTTAAAAAAGAATTTATATAAAAATATTATTCACAATTCAAATATGATTCTCTAGCATCATTTATATTTTTAAGTTCAACAAGTTAATAAAGTGATGCATAATTCACCATACTATACCATGATAACAAATTATTTGTAAATAGTTACTATCTAATATTTGACTACTAAATTAATAAGTATAGTATCTCGTAAATATGAAAAAATTAATATTTAGAAAAATAATTATAAAAAAATTATGGACTATTATATAATAATGACATAACAAAAGTTAACAAATAAATACTTTTAAATAAATATTTATTTAAAATTTACCATCATAGCAGTCTTGGTGGATAACATGCGATAATTTTTTTAATTATGACATAAAATACTCTCAACTTATCGATTAATGATTAAGAAAAAAATAATTTTAAATATCAACGATTTATTAAAAATATTGGTGGGTTTACAAGATTAGTTATACACAATTGCATAAAGTTTTACTAGGCAAATCCAATATGTTGGGTGTTGGACGCGTTCGGATCGTAACCCCCACAATTCAACTAAGCTGCCTCACACATAAGCCCAAGGGCTTTTACGAGTGCTACATCCAGGGACGGGGCCCGGGCGATTACCAATTACAAACTAATCAGAGAAGTCTCATCTCCTTCTGCCAAGTCGACTCTTCACTAATGCCCTATAAATTCCCAATTTATCAATAGGGTTTTCAATTCCAGCTGAGTTCCGACATAACAATACCCTCCTGTTCGGAACGACCTTGTCCTCAAGGTTGGAGTTGGCTAATAAAGTCCGAAAATTGACTTTTAATGTACCCCAATCCTCCCATGTAGCTTCCTCCGGGATCAAATTAGACCAGTGTACTAAAACCTTTACAACTATTCCATTATTGACCTTCACCATGCGTCTCCTTAAGATATCCACTAGCTGTACTCTCTTATGACCATCATCGTTACAGAGGGGAGGCTGATGTTGAGCATTGATGTCAGGACCAACCCTCTTCTTCAGCTGCGAGACGTGGAATACAGGGTGGATCTAGGATCCTGCTGGAAGCTCTAGCTGGTAAGTCACTGCTCCTATCTTCTCAATAATCTTGTAAGGGCCATAGTATTTAGCACTCAACTTGAGATTCTTTCTGACTGATACTGATGCTTGCTTGTAGGGCTGTAGTTTTAGGTAGACCCAATCTCCTTCTTTTAATACTCTCTCCGATCTGCTTTTGTCTGCATAAAATTTCATACGGACTTGGGACACTTGTAAATTCTCCTTGAGTTGTTGCAGTATATGTTGTCTTTGAGCCATGCATGCGCCCACTTGAGTGTTTGTAGAATAAGGTAGGGATCCCAATGGTACTTGTGAAGGGGGAAACCCATATCTTAATATGGTGTAGTATTGAGGGCTGTGTGATCATTGGTGCTGTACCACCATTCAGCTATTGGAAGCCATTTCAACAAATTCTTAGGATTAGGAAATACCATAGACCTCAAATAAGTTTCTAGACACCTTTTAGCCTATCCATTTGGCCATCAGATTGGGGATGGTGGGAAGTAGACATAGCGAGTTTGGTCCCCATAGCCTTGAACAATTGTGGCTAGTGAAAATAGGATCCATATCTATGACAATGGATCTGGGCAACCCATGTAGCCTATGCACCTCCTTAAGAAAGAATTCTGCAATGTCTTTAGCTATGTAAGGGTGTTTGAGGGCTATGAAATGACCATACTTAGTCAGGTTGTGCACCACTACTAAAATAGCATTTATGTAAGTAGAGGGAGGTAGACCTTCTATGAAATCCATGGCAATTTCATGCCAAGGTGCATCAGGAGTTGGTAAGGGATGTAGTAGGCCAGGATAGTGCACATTTTTATTTTTTACCTTCTTGACAAACATCACACTTAGACACCCATTTGTATATACCTCCTTTCATTCTTGGCCAATAGAAAACCACATTAATCCTCTTGTAAGTACCTTGCTACCCAGAATGCCCTCTAAAAGGTGACTGGTGTAGTTCTTTGAAAATCTTAGCCCTTAGCTCAGCTCCTTTGCCCACAAAAATCTTCTGGTTACACCTGATAATCTTCTGGTTGAAAATAATGTTGAGTAGGAGAAGTGTGCTCAGAGCTCACTCAGTGAAAAACAAATTAGGTTTCATTAATAGTGATAGTAGGAGACCTGATGTAATGTCTCCACTCTTTTGTCAATGGAAAAGGTGCGATGATATGGTCACCTCGTGGATCTTAAATTCCTTTTCAAAAGACATAGCTGACAATGTTGAGTACGTGAATGATTTTGCTGAGTTGTAGAAGGAGCTTGAGAATCGATATGATCAGACGAACGAGGCTACGTTGTACGTAATTCAGAAAGAAATCACGATTTGAGTCAGGGCGTGCTTGATATCACTGCTATTACACAAAAATGAAGAAACTCGGGGGAAGAATTGAATACTCTCAGTGTCAAAGCTCATTGTAGTTGTGTGAGTACTTGTGGAGCAAAAGAAAGCATGCACAAGGAAGAAGAAGATAGAAGATTGATAGAGCTCTTAATGAGACTCAACGAAGTGTATATGGTTGTTCGAGGAAGCATACTTATAATAAATTCCTTGCCAAACATGGCACATGGTTTTCCTCTCCTAATACAAGAGGAAAAATAGAGAGAATTTAGGCCAAGGAACCAACTGAATATCAACTCCACAACAGTGAATGTCAACCTAGGAGGAAGAAATTTCAAGACAAACTATTCAACTGGGACATGAAATCAGATTAACTACTCGGTTGGGACCGGAAGCCAAGATACAAGCAATAGATCTCGATCATTTTGTGACTATTGGGAAAGACAAGGTCACACTAAGGATAAGTGTTATAAGCTCCATGGATATCTTAAAGGCTTCAATCAAGGACCACAACAACAGTACATACAAGGTACACAAGGATACAATAATAACACAAGGTTTAACAAAGGAAGAAATGTACTTGCGACGCGATTAAATATAAATATAACAAAATTATTCTCAATTTTTTTCAAAATAATGATTTACTTGAAACCCTTTGAAATCTTAAAATTCTCAAAATAGTTTTATTCAATGCAAACCAACAAAATATGTTCAGATAAAGGTATCCACAAAGCATGGTGTAAGCCTAGAACTACCCGGACATAAGAAGAATAGTAGTTGCGTACAGACTCTAGTCAATTCGTGCGTACGTAGTCCCCACAAATAATCATAATTAATTTAGTTCACCTATAGGAAAATTTTCCTCTTACAAGGTTACAAAAGAGACTTACATCGCTTCAGGTGTTACTTTCCAATCTAAGCTTAAGCCCAAACCCTTAATTTGGTGTCGAACAATCCGAAACTATCCAAATAATGTAAAAACTAATCAATATAGGCTCAAAAGTTCATATTCCCACTATTAGAGTGATTACCCAAACCATATTGCAAGATTCCTAAAATTCACTCTCGAGCCCACGTGCACGGATTCCGGAAATTTTAGAAGAAAATTGTTACCCATAACCTTAGGATCAAGAATATATGGTTTTTACTACATTGCATAATAAATTTCGTGGTTAAATCTCATTTTTATCAAAATCCTAGGTTTTATTCTAAATCCATAATTTTCACCAATTTACATATTGTAATCTACCCACAAACTATGTATTAAACTCACATTAGGTAGAAATTACTTACCTCACAAAGATAGGTTGAAATTTCCCCTTTTGAAGCTCCCAAATAGCCCAAGGATGTGGCAAATGATCCCAAATATGCCTAAGTCCCGATTTTTAAACTCACTGCCTAGCTGCCCCTTTCACCATGAACGCAACAGGGGCCTCACGTTCGTGAAGGCCATTGAATCAGGACCTCTGAAGGCCCTTCATCGCGAACGCGACAATTGGCACACGAACGCGAAGGCTAGCTTGGCTAGACCTTCGCGAAAGCGACGGTGACTTCGCGAATACGAAGAGCAAAGCTGGCCTGGCCCGGCTACTCTACTCTATGCGAACGCGAAAGGGGCCTCACGCGAACACAAAGGTCACTTGCCCAGACCTTCGCGGACGCAGAGCAACTATTGTGAACGCGAAGAGCATTATATATGTGATCTGGTTTCATGCATTTAGCTCTGAGGGATCTGAAACTCACCCAAGCCACGCGGGACCCCGTCCAAACATACTAACAGGTCTGTAATCATAATACGGACTTGATCAAATTCTCGGAATGCGAAAAACAACAACGAAACCAAGAATCATACGCCAAAGCCAAATTGAATCAAACTTTGAATTTCAAGTTTTCCAAATTCGCCGAATGCGTCGAATCATACTTAAACTGCTCGGAATGACACCAAATTTTAAGTGCAAGTCTTAAACGATATTACGGAACTATTCCCAGTCTTTAAATTCAACTCAGACCTTGATATCACCAAAACCCGCTCCAAACCAAATTTAAAGAACTTCAAAGTTCTTCAAGAACTAACTTTCACTATTAGGCGCCAAAACGCTCCCGAGTCATCCAAAACCCGATCCGGGCATACGCCCAAGTCCGAAATTATTATACAAACATATTGGAATCGTCAAATCTTGATTCCGAGGTCGTTTGCTCAAAATATTGACCGAAGTCAAACTTGGCCTAAATTTAGGCCAACCTTAAGGAACCAAGTGTTCCAATTTCAACCCAAACTCTTTCAAATCCCGAACCAACCATCCCCACAAGTCATAAATCAGTAAAGGAAAGTACAGAGAGCCTTATTGGGGAACATAGTTCTAGAAAATAAAATGACCGGTCGAGTCGTTATATTATATTGTTGTATCTGACCTAATATCTCTTTATAGATAGTGTTCGTGGTGTATCTATTTTTTCATCTTACTATGTCATGGCTAATACTCTTATTGTTTACATCAATATACCTCTTAAAAGTAGAACTTATAGTTACCCATGTGAAAAAATATATTACAGCAACTACATGCCAACTTTGGGATAGTGCTTTAGTTATTGTCGTTGAAAAATATAAAATACTGATACCGAATTATTAGGAATAAACAAATGCTTGGAACCATTTTGACATATCATTATATCATGTACAATTGCATAAGCCATTTGAAGTATCCAAATTTCTTAGTAACATGATTGATGCATTTTTTCTTTTAGTTATTTACATAATTGATGTATTTTTATTTTAATAATAAAAAATTATTTGTATGTAATCACGCATGAATGAAAAAAGAAATAGTACCCTATTTAGTATTTGTATTAATGTGGTGACTTAACTTTGTGCCTATTCCGTGTGTGTGCGCTACATATTGGACGTTTCTACTCGTATAAAAAAGACTTAAAATAACTAATAGCTTAAGTTCTAACAGAATACCAATAATTAGTATGCTATTAGAGCAAGCGAAATTTGTAAAATATTATAGCATGGGAGATGCCACCAGAACCACGCTCACCATGCATTTTGAGATATGAGTGAATTATAAACAAATGATCATATATGAGATATTGCAAACAAAAATTATAATTGACAAACAATTAATAATGCATGAACGATCATTATTATATTACTTTAAGAATATAGTGCAAGATAGAAAATTTACCTTAAATCACAAGAAAATTTACTAATGTGGACATCAGTTTATAGTAAAGCATGTAGGATAGTGACTTCTTTGTGGTTAGCTCCTCCTTATTCTAAATTGTTTTTGTATTAAATTGAATCCTAAACCTATAATAATAATAATAATAATAATAATAATAATAATAATAATAATAATAATAATAATAATAATAGATATTGCATCCTAAACAAACACAAAAAGGACAATGGAAAAAAGAGTTACCGTTTATAAAAAAAGAATCTAGGGAATCCTAAAATTAAAGGAAACAAAAACCAACGAAAAAAAATCTATCCTAAAGCATCCATTGCAAATACAGAAAAGGGTAATCAATTTATTATTAGCAATGGAGAATAATGGACCCAAAATTTCAATGGAGAAGAAGCGGTCCAAAAGTTTAATCTTTCGAAGAATAAGAAGAAGAAATCTGATAAAATTTGCAAAGGTATCTTCTTTATTCCACTTGAATACTTGCTATCTTCTAACTCTGCCTCTCTCTAACCGGTGGCGGAGGCAAGATCTTTGCGAATGGGGTTCAAGAAGAAAAAAGTTAAAAAAGATTGTAGTTAGTGAGAATTGAAGTTGTGACCTTACTAAGGTTTTGAACTCGTTGATCACTAAGTTACACTTTTAGGCTATGTCAAGAGGATTCAAAACTTAAATATATACATGTAAAAAATACATTTTGCCTTATATATACGGTGTAATTTTTCGGCGAACCCTTTCGCCACCCTAGATCTGGCCCTGTCTCTAACCATCCACAATTCTATTAAAACTATTTACAGGGAAGAGCGTGTCTGCTAATTCTACAGAGCAAGTAAGCTCAGTACTTGCAATTCAGTTTTTTAATTACACGATTTACATTAGAGATACTAAGTAACATTTTTCAAGGATATTATGGCTAGCTAACAACAACAATTCTATATATTCTGAGGAAAAAGACTGCTTTATTGTTTTTTCAGAAATTTTGTGAGAAATACTTGTCTTAGATGCCTTGAACCCTAGTTTCTACAGGACGTAGTTTAAGGATTCATAAGACTGTCAAGTTTAACTTAATTTTCTCTTCCCCTTCTTGTCCTGGTTTTCAAATCTCTCTTATGTTGGGGACAATGCTTTCAACGTGAAGGGATCCAATCAGGGGCGGAATTAGGGGGCAAAAAGGGGGAAGGGGTTCACCCGAACCCCCTTCGTCGAAAAATTACACTGTATATATAAGACAAACTCTATTTTTTACCTCTATATATTAAGTTTTGAACCCCCTTAACACAACTTAAAAGTATAGTTTAGTGGTCAAGGGGGTTCAAAATCTTCATAAGGTTATAGGTTCAATTCCATTGAAAATGTATTCTTAACACCTGAAATTATCCTATATAGAGTCTTGTTTATTCCATCTTTCAAATTTAACCCAGTGTCCATTAGCTCTCTAGTAATTCATCTTAAATGTATTATATCATTCTCCGACACTTCCTATCTACTGCAGACCCCTTCACTGAAGAGGCCTCTGGAGATTGGTAAGTTGTTGGATGGACTCTACTTCCTCTGTTCTAAGTGCCTGAAAAAAGGTAGTCTCAAACAAACTCATGACGTAAATATTGTTCACTGTCTATTCCACTCTTACAATTCATTTCCCATTGTAAATAATTCCATATGCAATAAAAAAAAATAAAGACAGGTGGTTCTGGTTTGTTTTCTAATTCATTTCCTAATGTTAATGTGGATGTGTTGTTGCATTTCAACTTGATCATGTACCCTTTAGTAAAATGAGAGGGATTCCTACTATACCTGGTATCAAGGAATCTTGGACTCCATGACTTACAATACAAGATACTAATCTTATTTATTCAGCCAAACCGAAATATATGTTTGTGGATGGTGAAGTGCTATTATGCTGCAAACATATAAAACGTTCTGGTTCTGTATATAGGACATCCAGAGATTCATTTGGATTATGGCCTCAATGTGCTCCTACCTTGTCGCAAGGAATCACATATACAGAGAGCTTGATCTCTCCGAAATTACTTATGTAATATTTGCATATGGTATGCTTGAGATGCTTTTTTCTCTTCCAGAAGATCATGTAATAACCTATTATTAGTTATGATAAGTTTATCTATTGCTTGCTAATTTTTGGTTCCTAAATGTATTTACCAAAACTGTCCCATTTGCCTTTTCTAGTTTTTCTTTCAATAGTATCCACCTCTTTTTATTTCACATACATAAAAGGGACTGCCCTTCCTTTCAACTTTTTGAATCAAATTCCTTATTTTCTTTTTCTTTTTTTAATTCACAATTACAATTAATTTATTCATAGGTTATATTGAATGTGGCAGAAATTGAATAATTTTATGACAAATTTCAATAATAATCAGCCATGATCAACTCTGGCTAAATAGACTGATAGCCAAGACTATCGTAATGTTACCGTAACCGTGGCTAACTTTCTCTTAAGCACGATTACAGCTATGGCTAAGCAACCGTGGTTATATATTTTTACAATTTTAATTGCTTATCATTACAATTATGCAACACAATTAATTATAGTAGTAGTTTTTATTTATTATGATTTCCACAAATTTTCATTCAACTAAATACAGTAGTTAAGCATCGAGGTTTTGAGACCCTTTTGAAATAATTGTAGACAAAGGGGATCCATTATTTTATCTTTGATGATTTCATCCTTTAAAGTATTTTTTTTGGTCCGGATTCTTGAAAGTTAGTAGTATTAAACTTACTATGCTTTTAAAATTATAGATTTAAAATATGAGTAATATTTAGTGTCTTTTCAACAACAGAGAATTCTATTTCAGTTGTGAAGCTCAAATTTCAACATTGTTCTTGTGTGAAAAAACAAGCAACATATTAGTTCTTTTCTTTTGTGTGAATTTTAAAAAAAGAAAAGATTCTTTAAGAAAATAGAATACTAATGTACAAAGAATGATAACGCAGAAGAAGAGGAATGAGGTAAAATTAGCAAATAGTAGTTCTACACAAAAGATACAAAAGGCGAAGAAGAAATCCATTACAAATACCAAAAAAGCTAATCTTTCGGCGATATGTAGGAGCTATTTATGGGCTGGGAAAGGCACGTCAAATAAGGTGCCACTAGTTGCCTGGGACCTTGTTTGTAGACCAAAAAGAGAAGGAGGAATGAGAGTTAGGGAGTGCATAATATGGAATGGAGCTGCTGTAGGTAAGTATGTATGGCGCATCGCAAACAAAGAAGACACTTTGTGGGTGAATTGGATTAACCATATCTATCTGAAAGGAGACAACTGGTGGCAATATAATCTCCCACAAGACAGCTGCTGGTACCGGAGGAGAATTTATTCTATACGTGATACATATGCAGCAGATTATATAGAAAATGGATAGCAAACAAAGACAAAAAAATACACATTCAAGAGTGGCTACCATTGAAGAAGAGGAAAGCTGGAAAAATGGGCTTGGAGCAGAGGGGTGTGGAACAAAATGAATACTCTTAAACACAGCTTCGTCTGCTAGCTTGCAATGCAAAGGAAACTGCTGAAAAAAGACAGAACATTGAGAATGAAAATAACTTAGGACAGTGAGTGTATGCTATGTAAAGGAAAAGAAGAATCAATTCACCACCTATTCTTTGAATGCACATTCTCTAAGATGTGCTTAGCTGAAATGCTCAAATGGCTTGGGATGAAAATTAAAATCACAGAGATGACAGGGATATGGAGAAGGATGGCAAGAATAGCAAAAAGAAAAATAGGAAGATCATCCACACTGGCAGTATTGGCAGCAATCATCTATCACATATGAAAAGCCAGAAATGAAGCAGTTTGGATGAAAAAAGTGCCAAGACCACAAGCTGTATTGGAGCAGATACAATATGCATGCAAATATAGATGTTTGGAAGCTGTGCAGAAGAAGAAGTTCAAGAAAGAGATAAACTGGATCGAAAAACTATATAGATAGATAGATACGAAATGTATAGGGACATATAGATAGATTGGAATATAGCCGAGGTATAGAAATGAAAGAAAGGATAGAGGAAAGAATGATGTAAAATCTGTATGTTTGGTTTGGGATGATTGAATAAAGATTTATCTTCCACCAAAAAAAAAAAAAATTAACGTCCAAATATATATTCAACGCGCAATTGAAATTAAAGAAAAAAGAGTATAATTACATTGATATAATAGGTGAATTCAAATATGTTAGATTATCTTCTGAACCTACAAAAATCAATATTTTGATTAGTTAAGGTAGTGATATAATATTTGTAATTATAGATAATATATTGTATGAGTTAATAACATATTATATTATTGTATCTTACCTAATATCTCTTTATAGACGGTGTTCTTGGTGTATATGTTTTTTCATCTTGCTCTGCCATGGCCAATACTCTTATTTTTGACATCAATAGACCTACAAGTACAATTTATAGTTACTCATGTGAAAAAAATATATTGCAGCAATTACCTGCCTAGTTTTGGATAGTACCTTAGTTATTGTCACCGAAAATATAAATGAAATTCTGCTCTTATAGAAAAGACTTGAAATAACTAATAGCGCAAGTTCTAACAGAATACCGATAATTAGTATGCTATTGGAGCAAGCTAAATTTGCAAAATATTATAGCATGGGAGATGCCACGAGAACCATGCTCACCATTTTGAGATATGCTAAGATAGTGAAGCACCAGCTTACCTATACACTGAACTACTAGAGTATTATGTCTGGAAGTTGAAACTCTCAAAGAAAGGTATGGACAAGTGAAAAAGCAACGAAAAAAATCCCCACAAAGTGAAAATAGTCTTAAGTTAATTAATTATTTAAGTGATATGAATTAGAATGTCTAACCAAATTTAGGTGACAAATGCAACAATCCAACAACCTGTACAACAATCGTATATGAGTGAATTGTAAACAAATGATCATATATGAGATATTATAAACAAAAATTATAATTGACAAACAATTAATAATGCACGAACGATCATTATTACATAACTTTAAGAATATAGTAAAATGTAGAAAATTTACCTTAAATCACAAGAAAATTTACTAATATGGACGTCAGTTTATAGTAAAGCATGTAGGATAGTGACTTCTTTGTGGTTAGCTCCTCCTTATTCTAAATTGTTTTTGTATGTTAAATAGAATCCTAAACCTACAAAAAAAAAAATAATAATAATAATTGTAGGCATATAAAATTTATTGAATTCAAATTCAATAAATAATTTGGATTATATTTTAAATATATTAGTCCACATAAATATTTTGGGCTAATATAATTGAATTAATTATATAAGACCGATATTATTGGGCTAGCCCATTTAAGCTAAAGTAATGACCCACTTTATTAGGCCCAAGATATCATTTTCCTAGAGGCCCAGTTTGGTGCCACGTGTCAAATGACGTGGTGCGCCAAGTCAAACGGAAGAGCCAATAGGATCATGCCACGTGTCACAATGACAAGGCATGCCCAGTCACACTGAAAAGCCAATGAAATCGCGCCATGTATGCAAGTGACATGTTCTGGCCAATCAAATGCGGCCATGTCACACTTCAATTTGATTGGTCGAAAAGAGTTTGTTCTTATTATGACTCCTTCCTTCCAAAACTATAAATAGGGGTCTTCATAAATCAGAAACGACACCAGAAGTTATAACAAGAAGCAAGAGAGAGCTCGTGCATCAAACGCTATAAATTTCTTTACAAGTTTCAAGCTTCAAGCAATCAAGTTCAAGCTCAAGAACGAAGAACAAATCAAGGTCAAGTTCAAACAATCAAGCTAAAGCTCAAGAACAAGATCTCATTCGTGGCGACAACTACATATTCGAGATCAAGCTCAAAAGCCCTTGAATTTATATTAGAAAGGAATCGTAGAGAGTGTACACTCAAATATTCGAAATAAAATACTACGATTGTTGCGATGTTTTTCGGTCTTGATTTTATTTTATCGACCCAAATTTATTGTCTTCTGGCACGCCCAGTGGGACAATCTCTACCTCTTATATCAACTTTTCATTCACCAAAGTCCAAGAACATTAAAATGACTTCAAAGAAAATCAACTCTGGTTCAACTTCCACGAAGACTTCTAACTCCATGTTCTATGCTGATGTGGAAAACATCATCAATGTCACCTTTGGAAGCTTCAGACCAGTTACGAGGAACAAATCAAGCTCTTTAGGACAACAAGCACCCCAAGTGCTGTCCGCATCAACCCCTGTTTTCAGAACTTCATCCTCTAAAGGAGAAAGATCTTCCAGCATCTGAAGTAGGAAACGATGTTGCTGAAAAGATCAAGAAACTCTTGCTCTGCTTGACCTCTCCGGTCCAAGAACTCTGTTGTGAAGGAAGATGATGATGCTTCAAGTGATGGATCATCCCCACTTACACCACATAGTGTGAGCCAATCAAGGATCAATCTGTGTGAAAATTCATACTATTCTCCGTCGTCCATGACAATCATGCAAGCCATGGAGACAAACACTTTATCTATGGAGGAGCAGTTGGCAAACTTGACGGAATCAATCGCTGGCTTGACCAAATGCATGCAAAATCAAGAGGCTAGAATTGACAAGCTAATAGACAGGGTGGGAATCTTGATGGAAGAAGAATTCACCCATGTACCTGACAAGCTCCCAGAGGTTCTAGAGAGTGACTCTCCCCCGAGACAAGCATCATCCACTAAAGCTATCCCTGTCTTATCTGAAGGGATGATTCCAATTGATCAATTGAAGGAGTTCATTAAAGGAACCATTAAGAACAAATATGAAGTTTCTGCCAAATCCTCCCTTATATATGCAAAGCCGTACAGTGCAAGGGTCGATATATTGAATATGCCTGTTGGTTATCAACCTCCGAAGTTTCAACAGTTTGATGGTAAAGGTAAAACAAAGCAACATGTTGCGCACTTCGTGGAGACGTGCAACAATACAGGGACTTATGAAGATTACCTCATCAAGCATTTTGTCTGTTCGCTAAAAGGAAATGTTTTTGGCTGGTACACGAACCTCGAGGCTGGATCTATCGATAGCTGGGATCAACTAGAGCAAGAGTTTCTCGATCGCTTTTATAGTACAAGATGTACTGTGAGTATGATAAACAACAACAACAACAACAACCCAGTATAATCCCACTTAGTGGGGTCTGGGGAGGGTAGTGTGTACGCAGACCTTACCCCTACCCTACGGTAGAGAGACTGTTTCCAAATAGACCCCCGACATCCTTCCCTCCAAGAAACTCCCACCTTGCTCTTGGGGAGACTCGAACTCACAACCTCTAGGTTGGAAGTGGGGATTGCTTACCATCAGAGCAATCCCTCTTGTCTACTGTGAGTATGATAGAACTTACAAATACTCGTCAATGAAAGGGGGAAGCAGTTACCGACTTTATCAATCAGTGGAGGAATGCAAGCCTCAACTACAAAGACAAGCTTAGTGAAGCTTCAGGAATAGAGATGTGCATCCAAGGCATGCATTAGGGATTGCGCTACATCTTTCAAGGTATCAAGACTGGCACATTTGAAGAACTTGCAACTCGTGCACATGACATGGAATTGAGCATGGCCTCCGCTAGAAATGAAAGGCTACCTTTCTATAAACCTCGCAAAGGGAATGACAAGCAAGAAGTTAGGAAGTAGGGCAAGTTCGTACCCAAGTCTGAAAGAAAAGAAGCTATGAATGTCAACACGTTACCTATGAAGTTCACGATGAATGTGAGCAAGAAACAGAGTATAAAATCCACATCTTTTCACAATAAGCTAAGTGGAAAGTTGACTCTAAAAGAAATGCAAGAGAAATAGTACCCATTTCTAGATTCCGATGTGGCAACTATTTTTCAAGAACTCCTTGAGTTAAATCTCATTGAGCTTCCAGAGATGAAGCGACCATATGAAGCTGGGAAAACAAATGACCCAAATTACTGCAAATACCATCGACTTGTGAGACACCCTCTAGAGAAGTGCTTTGCCTTCAAGGACAAATTCATGGACTTGGCTTGCAAAAAGAAAATCATGCTTGAAGATGAGAAAGCAAGCGCAGACCAAGTCTCTATCACCTTTGTCTCATTCAATCTAGATTAGTTATTTAGTTTAAAAGGAATAAAAAATGAATAATTACTGGAGAACAACAAAGTTGAAGATGATCAACCGGATGATGATGAAGGTTGGACGTTGGTGACTCGTCACAGGTGCCACAAAAGGAGCCCACAAAAAGAATCAGTAGAACAACCAACAAGGAGGATGATGGTAAAAATACTAATGAAAAAGAATCGAGTTAGGCATTTGAAGAAAGCAAAAGTGGAGATGCACCACCTTCAAAAGCCACGACATACAGTGACCTTGGAGGATTTCTTGCCATCTTGGTTCCGCACGAAGATTTTCCGTGATTGTGTTGAGGCCTCTTGTTGCAATGCTGACAAAGGGGAAGAAAAGAGTGATGACCTACCATTGGCACCATCTTTGGAAAAGCTCATCGAGTCCACTCCTCAAGAAGTTAATTCTTGTGAGGAAAAAGTCACGTTGACAAATGACGATCTTTTGCTAGGTGACACTCTTCATAACCGCCCATTGTACCTAGTTGGCTATATGCGTGATGAAAGGGTAAATCAAATTTTGGTTGATGGAGGATCCTCAATGAACATTTTTCCAATTCGCATTGTGAAAGAACTTGGTATTCCCATGAACAAACTCTCAGAAAGTCGTGTGATGATCCAAGGATTCAATCAAGGGGGCAAAGAGCCATAGAAGCGACCAGGCTGGAAATCACCATTGAAGATAGCAATCAAGTGCATGGCTGCATGTAATTGACGCAAAAACTTCATACATTGTATTGCTTGGGAGGCCTTGGATACATGAGAATAAAGTGGTTCCATCTACCTACCATCAATGCTTAAAATACTATGAGGGTGAAGTCGAGAAAAAGATAGTTGCTGGTGATGTGCCATTCACCGAGGCAGAGTCACACTTCGCCGATGCAAAGTTCTACTTGAAGAACCGCACTGTGAAAGAGATAAAAATTGATGATGGCATGAAAAGCAAGAATGACTAGCCCACAAATAAAAGAGCCGAAGTGACTACTGGTAGAGTCAAAGATGTTACCGAGGAGGTACAACCCAACGCGAATAAATCTTATAGAGGAGGTATTGCTTCGTATGGCAAAAAAGTAAGTCCTCTGCTCCAATATGTCCCTAAAAGGAAGAAAGATGAAGCGAATCATCTAATCTCCAAACTAACATGCTAAAGGAGTTAACTCTTCCGGTAAAATGAATCGAGGCAGTAAAGTTATCCTCAAAACCACTTTCAGGGTTTGTGGCCCAAAATTGTTTACAGGATGTGCCACTCCCTACAAAGCGAACAGATGAAGGTTTTGATCCTAACGCTTACAAGCTATTTGCAAAAGCTGGATACAATCCTAATGAGCCGTCAAAGTTAGGGAAGCTACTATCAGAAGCTGCAACGAGACAACCACATGAACATTTAGGATACAATCAACCGTCACCAGTGCGCATCTCCATAAGAAGGGCGAGTAGCAATTATATCATTGTAGAAGATGAATCTGCCGCTTCTAACAAGCCTTCTGTGCTTGATTGACTTTGAAAACCACATGTGAGGGCCTCCATATTTGAAAGATTGGGTCCATTAAAGAAGGGAAACAAATTTCAGAGAAATTTTCAAAGCAGAAGAACACCCGCCTTGCCCAAAATCCAGAAAATCTCTAAGGATTTCCAAAGTTTGGTTCCTTCTAGAATGAGGCGACAAACAAACCTTGTGGTTTCATGTAAAGAAGTACTGAAGGTAAAGCCATATACTGCAGTCTACACTAAGGAGCGTGACGAAGATGAAGAAAGTGTGGGTTCTTTGTATCATGTTACCGTACAAGTCGAGAATGGTGTTCCATCTTCAATGGAGGATAATACATAATTGGAGGATGTTTCACCATGTTATCACATATCCTTCAATGATAGGGACCCTCAAGAAGATGAATATGCGGAACACACTCCACCCGAACTTGAAGAAGGAGTTAAGATGACAATTGGTTCCTTAAAAGAAGTTACCTTGACACCGATGAGGAACCAAGACCCACCTACCTAAGTGCTTTACTAGAAGCTAATAAAGAGAGCACTTATATTGAGTTACTAAAGGAGTTTAGGGTTGTCTTCGCTTGGAGTTACAAAGAGATGACTGGCTTGGACCCGAAAGTAGCAGTCCATCACCTTGCAGTCAAAAACGTTGCTCGCCCTATTAAACAAGCTCAAAGGTGCTTTCGGCCGGACTTGGTTCCTCTGATTGAAACTGAAGTTAACAAACTCATTGAAGCTGGATTTATTCGGGAAGTTAAATACCCAACATGGGTTTCAAGTATTGTCCTTATAAGGAAGAAGAATGGCCAGATTCGAGTATGCATTGACTTTAGGGATTTCAATAATGCGTGTCCCAAAGATGAATTCCCGCTTCCTATTCCAGAGCTGATGATTGATGCTACTACTGGTTACGAGGCAATGTATTTCATGGACGGTTCGTCGGGCTATAACCAAATTTGCATGGCACCAAAAGATGAAGAGCTTACTGTGTTTCGCACCCCTAAGGGTATTTATTGCTACAAATTAGCCTTTGGGCTTGAGGAACACTGGTTCTACTTACCAAAGGGCTATACAAAATATTTTTGACGATCTTCTCCACAAGAATGTAGAATGCTATGGTGAAGACTTGGTAGTAAAATCAAGAGAGAAGGACGACCGCTTTAAAGACTTGAGAATGGTGCTTGAGTTGCTCCGGAGGTACCAACTTAGGATGAATCCATTAGAATACACCTTTGTAGTTACTTCGGGGAAGTTCCTTGGTTTCATTATTCGACATCGAGGGATTGAAATTGATCAAGCCAAAATAGATGCAATCTTGAAAATACCCGAGCCTCGGAATATTCGTGAATTGAAATTTTTGCAAGGAAAGATAGCATACCTTAGGAGATTCATCTCAAACCTAGCTGGGAGGTGCAAACCATTCAGCCGCCTTATGAAGAAAGGTGTCCCTTTCAAATGGGACCAAGCATGTAGCAATGCCTTTGAGAGCATTAAATTCTACTTGACGAAGCCTCCGATCTTGGTAGCCCCTATACTTGGAAAGTTGCTGATAGTATACATTTCAGCATAAGAAAGGTCTGTTGGAGCGTTGTTGGCCCAAGAAAATAGTGAAGGGAAAGAAAACTCCCTTTACTACTTGAGTAGGATGATGACACCAAATGAGCTAAATTATTCGCCAAATGAAAAGTTGTGTTTGGCGCTAGTCTTCTCAATTCAAAAGTTGAAGCACTACTTTCAAGCTCATGTTGTCCGTCTTGTTTCAAAGGCAAATCCCATCAAGTTCGTGATGTCAAAACCTATTCTTAGCGATCTACTAGCGAGATGGTACCTCCAATTTAAACTATTCGAGATTTTGTACATCCACCAAAAGGCTGTTATAGGACAAGCATTGGTAGACTTCTTGACAGATCATCCGATACCTGATGACTGGGAGCTAACTGACGAACTAGCTGATGAGGACACAATGTTCGTTGAAGTTAAACCTCCATGGAAGATGTACTTTGATGGTGCTGCACATCGTGGAGGAGCTGGTGTTGGCGTAGTATTTGTCACTTCCCAAGGTATAGTCTTTCCCTACTCCTTCATCTTGACACAACTCTGTTCCAACAATGTTTTTAAATATCAAGCATTAATACTTGGTCTTGAAATGGCCTTTGATATGAAGCAACTGCAATTGCAAGTCTTTGATGACTCCCAGTTAGTGGTCAATCAGCTCTCAGGTAGTTATGAGGTCAAGAAGCCTGAACTATGACCATATCATGATTAACCTAAAAAATTAATGGGGTGGCTCGGGATGTGACTATTCAACATGTTCCAAGAAAAGAAAACAAGAAGGCGGATGCTTTAGCTGCCCTAGCTTCATTGTTAATCCTGCCTGATCAAACGCAAGTTATTGTCTGCAAAAAATGGGTAGTATTGCCGCCAAATGAGGTCGAAGGTGAAGAAAATAAACTCAAGCATCTTGTCGCTGTTTCTGAAGTTGGGAAAGAAGAATGGAGACAACCCATTATCGACTACTTGTGCTATGGGATACTTCCAGAAAATTCGCGGAGAAAAAATGAAATCCATCGTCGTGCACCTAGATTCCTTTACTACAAAGATACCCTATACAGAAGATCATTCGAGGGAGACTCTTGCGATGCTTAGGGGAAGATGAAGCACTCCAAGCTTTGCAAGAAGCGCATTCTGGGGTATGTGGGTCACACCTGTCTGGACCAAAGCTCCACTTCCATATAAAAAGGATAGGATATTATTGGCCAACGATGGTAAAAGATTGCTTGGATTACGCTTGAAGACGCAAGGCTTGTCAATTCCATGCGAATTTTATTCACCAACCTCCTGAAGTGTTGCACCCGATTGTGGCATCCTGGCCGTTTGACACTTGGGGATTGGATATCGTTGGACCACTGCCAAAGGCCTCTGGTGGGCACCTATACATCCTGGCTACAACCGACTACTTCTCAAAATGGGCTGAAGCTGTTGCTATCAAGGAAGTGAAGAAGGAAATTATTGCAAATTTCATCCGAGTAAATATTATTTATCGCTTTGGCATTCCTTGCTACATAATAACGGATAATGGAAAACCATTTGATAATAGGTTGATGAACAAAATTTTTGATCTCTTTGGTTTCAAGCAACGTAACTCTTCGACATATAATGCTGCCACCAATGGTCTAGCTGAGGCATTCAACAAAGCTCTATGCAACTTGCTAAAGAAAGTCGTCTCCAAATCCAAACGAGATTGGAATGATCGTATGGAAGAAGCTCTATGGGCATATAGGACGACTCACCACACGCCAACACAAACAACTCCTTATTCACTAGTTTATGGAGTCCAAGCAGTCTTGCCACTTAAGCATCAAATACCTTCGTTATGACTGGCTATTCAAGAAGGGATCACTGATGAAGAAATCGCTCGACTTCGATTAATAGAGTTGGAGGCCCTTAATGAGAAGAGGTTGGAAGCTCAACAAAGTCTTGAATGTTATCAAGCTCGATTATCTAGCACTTTCAATAAAAGAGTTTGCCCGAGATCCTTTCAAGTAAGAGATCAAGTTCTTGTCGTACGAAGACCCATAATTACTTCCCACAAAACTGTAGGGAATTTCATTTCAAAATGGGATGGGTCATATGTCGTACAAGAAGCTTACTCAAGTGGGGCTTACAGGTTGGTTGATGCATATGGCATGAGAATCGGCCCTATCAATGGCAAGTTTTTACAGAAGTATTATCCTTGAAGTTGCAACGCTCCTTGATGCATGAGCCTCAAAATGCATCTTTCTACACTCCTGGACCGCATGAGTCAAAACTGTGTATGGCCCCTACAAAAAAAAGAGTCCGCTAGGTTGAAAATCTCAAAAGAGGCGGCCTAGACAAAAGTTAGGACGCAAAAAAAAGAATCCACTAGGTTGAAAATATCAAAAGAGGCGGCCTAGGCAAAAGTAGGATGTAAAAAAAAAGAAGAAAAAATTCTACCCATTCTGAACTACGGTATGACTCGATCACCTTCATCAAGGTACGTAGGTAGCTTAGAGTTTCATTCTGAGTTTAGTCACATAAGTTCAAAAGATACATATTTTCCCAATTTTTGGTCGAATGAAGTATGAAGGAATGTAAGATCAAGCCGAAATGTCATCCTCCTGTTGAACTTTGATCTCATTTGATTTAAAGGGGGCAGCCCTCTATGGTAAATTGATATGTTCAATAGACCGATTTTAGGAGGATGTCAAGTATTTTCATTAAAGTCCAGGGATTCTCTATGTCTTCAGGTTCACCAAACCTTCAAGTTCGTTGGTCTCCAAATTCGTCCTCTGCCTAAAAAAAAGGGAAGAGAAGAGAGGCGTCAAAAGGAAATACAAGTATAAGGAAAAGATTGCTTGGCACAACATTTTAAATTCAGTGAGATTTGAACTCAAGATATTTGTGAGAATATAGATCTTAAATTTTGATGATGGCAAGTCAGACATCTTCCGATCTCGAGACTTCCATACCAAGATATGAATTTTTCGGTGAGGCTGCACAAATTTGGAATTGATAACGCGGTGCAATATAAAGTTAATTTCAAAATATTATCTAGGATGATTATAATTTTTTTTGATTGAGAATTTTGGATATGTTCTATATCTTGAAGTTTAGTTTTCAAGGAGTCAAATGGTTCATAATTTCGACGTTCCTATACCAAGATATGAATTTTTCGGTGAGGCTGCACAAATCTAGAATTGTTAGCGTGGTGCAATATAAAGTTGATTTCAAAATATTATCTGGGACGATTCTTAAATTTTTTGATTGGATATGTTCTATATTTTGAAGTCTAGCTTTCAATAAGTCAAACGGTTCATAATTTCGGTGTTCCTACACCAAGATATGAATTTTTTGGTGAGGCTGCACAAATCTGGAATTGATAGCATGGTGCAATATAAAGTTGATTTCAAAATATAATCTGGGATGATTCTTAAGTTGTTTGATTGAGAATTTGGGATATATTCTAGATCTTGAAGTCTAGCTTTCATGAAATCAAAAAATTAGTAATTTCGACGTTCCTACCCCAAGATATGAATTTTTATGACGAGACTGCGCAAATCTGGAATTGATAGCATGATGCAATACAAAATTAATTTCAAAATATTATCTGGGATGATTCTTAAGTTATTTGATTGCGAATTTTAGATATGTTCTAGATCATGAAGTCTAGTTTTCAATAAATCTAACGGTTTACAATTTTAATATTTTTACACCAAGATATGAGTTTTTTGGTGAGACTGCACAAATCTGAAATTTTCGACGTGATGGAATCTAAAGTTGGTTTCAAAAATATTATCTAGGGCGATTCTGAATGTGTTTGATTATGAATTTTGGATATATTTTAGATATTGAAGTCTAATTTTCGAGAAATCAAACGATTCGTTATTTGGACTATCCCACGATAAAATATGAATCTTTTGTTACAAAAGCTTAAAGCTGAAAATTATGCGACTAAGATAAAAGTCGGACAAGGTAAAGCAAAAGAGAAGCTGAAACATTGAAGCCCTCAAAGTCTCCAAGTTGAAACCTTCAAGTTCATCAGTCTTCAAGTTGAAGTCTTCACATTCGCCACCCCTCAAGTTGAAATATTTAAACCCTCCAAGTCTCCAAATTGAAGTCTTCAAGTCCGTCAGTCTTCAAGTTGAAGTCTTCAAATTCGTCGGTCTTAAAGTCAAAATATTTAAACCTCCAAATCTTCAAGTTGAATTCTTCATGTTGAGGTCCTCAAACTCACCGGTCTTCAAGTGGAAATATTTGTGCCCTCATATTTTTCAGGTAGAAACGTCAAAGTCTGTCGAATCTTCAAGCTTCTCAATCTTTAGGTTGAAACGTCAAAGTTCGCCGAATCTTCAAGTTTGTCGGTATTCATGTTAAAGTCTGCAAAGTCCGCCAAATCTTCAAAGTTTTCCAAGTGTTCAAGTAAACATCATCAAGTCCATGAAGTCTTCGAGTTGAAGCTTTATAACTTTCAAATCTTAAGGTGGACATATAAGTCCCTTTGTACTTTAAGTTGACCTCTTCGATAGTCGGATCATTTTGAGAGTAATCTATCCGATAGTTGAGCCACATTGAGAGTAATCTCTCTGATAGTCGAGCCACATTGAGAGTAATCTCTACGATAGCCGGGCCACATTGAGAGTAATCTTCCGATAGTCGGGGCACATTGAAAGTAATCTCTCCGACAGTTGGGGTACATTGAGAGTAATCTCTCCGATAGTCGGGCCACATTGAGAGTAATCTCACCAATAGTCAGGGCACATTAAGAGTAATCTCTCCGATAGTTGGGGCACATTGAGAGTAATCTCTCCGATAGTCAGTCCACATTGAGAGTAATCTCTCCGATAGTCAGGACACATTGAGAGTAACCTCTCCGATAGTCGTTCCACATTGAGAGTAACCTCTCCGATAGTCGGGCTACATTGAGAGTAATCTCTCCGATAGTCGGTCCACATTGAGAGTAATTTCTCTGATATTCGGGCCATATTGAGAGTATTCTCTCCAATAGTCGGGGCATATTGAGAGTAATCTCTCCGATAGTACATTGAGATTAATCTCTCCGATAGTCGGGGCACATTGAGAGTAATCTCTCCGATATTTAGGCAGGGATGAGTACCATCCCCTCACACCCTAATACTGCTTTCATCATGCGTGGATCATCTTGTTGAACAAGAATATATCTTTTTCGCTTGACCTACAAAAAAAAGAAAAAAAACACAAGAAAAGAAGAAGAAATTATCTTCGCATTAATGCTTCTGAGTCCACATAAATAGACTCAAGTGGCTTGCAAACACTGCAATTGATGCTAAAAAAATACAAGCACGGGGTTTGTATAGATTTGAGAAGCAGGGGTGGTTAATTATTTGACGATGTGGTATCGTGTATAAGGCGGCTACTGCAATTGTTTTCCGTATAAGATTGGGTAAATACCTTAAACAACCTTTTTAAACTTGGCTCAGATTATTAGTATCCTCCCCGAACTATGCCCGGTCTTAATTACCCCCTTCAACTTGGCCTTTTGAGGGTCATTACCCCCTAGATGCTGATGTGACAAAAAGTGTGGGTGCACTCGCCTGCCACGTGAATTTTTCTGTCTATGTGACATTTTTTTGAAAAATAATGTTTTTTTACCCTTTTAAGAATATTACTTTTTAAATAATTTTTTTGAATAAAATTTATAATAAAACTTGGATATAACTACATTATTTAGGCTAAATATTTTATTTGGCCAAAACTAATAAAGTTTTAATTAATATTTTTTTGAATTTGACCCAAAAATAACGATTTGTACAATTAAAATAAATAGTCAAGGCATCTAAAAAGTTATAAAAAATACATAGTTGAAATAAATAGTCATTGCATCAAAAGAAGAAATAAAAAGAGTGTACAATTGCACTTGTAATTTCTTGCAATTGTACACTCTTTTTATTTCTTCTTTTGATGCAGTGACTATTTATATCAAATGTGTATTTTTACTTTTTAGATAAAATCTGTAAAAAAAATAAAATAAAATTAGAGCGCTATAATTTAGAGCTATCTAAAAATTATAGCTAAAATAGTTAATTTCAAACTATGTATTTTTTATAACTTTTTAGATACCTTGTATATTTATTTCAATTGTATAAATCTTTATTTTCGGGTCAAATTTAAAAAAAGATTAACTAAAACTTTATTTTGATCAAATAAAAATATTTAGCCTAAATAATGCAGTTCTATCCAAGTTTTATTATAAATTATATTCGAAAAATTTATCTAGAAAGTAATATTCTTAAATAGGTAAAAAAAAATATTTTATTTTAAAAAAAAGGCCAGATAGATAGAAAAATCCACATAGTGGGTATGTGCACCTACACTTTTCATCACATTAATGTTTAGGGGGATAATAACTCTTAAAAAGTTAAATTGAGGAAATAATTAAGACCAAAAGAATATTTATAATGATAACCAAATTTAGGGATGATTTAAAATATTTTGCCTATAAGATTCGTTTAGTTACGGCGAAAACAATGAGTCCAAGAGAAACTTGAATTGTTGTAGGAATTGCCAAACCTACTAGATCTAATTATGACAATAAAAAAAAGGCTTCCTTTTCCAAATAAGGAATGTAGATATCATGCGGCGATTATGATTTCGCAATGAAATCCCGAATTCCAATGCTATTGTCTTATTCTTATTCAAAGCAAATGGTCACTGTATTGATTAAGTGATTGACAGGTGTACATGTAACAAAGTTACATGGACAATCTTTGTGCTCTAAACTGGTCTAAGCCAAATTTGACATTCCGCTGATACTTATTACCTGTTTTTGGTTTTGACAAGTTTACGCCTCAACAAATCTTGAAGTAGGAGATATTTGTAGGCATATAAAATTTATTGAATTCAAATTCAAAAATTAATTTGTATTATATTTTAAATATATTAATTCATATAAATATTTTGGGCTAATATAATTGAATTAATTATATAAGACCGATATTATTGGGCTAGCCCATTTAAGCTAAAGTAATGAGCTCACTTTATTAGGCCCAAGATATCATCTTCCTAGAGGCCCAGTTTGGTGCCATGTGTTAAAGACGCGGCGTGCCAAGTCAAATAGAAGAGCCAACATGATCATGTCACGTGTCAAAATGAAAAGGCCTGTCCAGTCACACTAAAAGACCAATGAAATTGTGCCACGTGTGCAAGTGACATGTTCTGCCCAATCAAATGCGGCCATGTCACACTTCAATTTGATTGGCCGGAAAGAGTTTGTTCTTATCATGACTCCTCCCTTCCACAACTATAAATAGGGGTACACTAGAAGTTATAACAAGAAGCAAGAGAGAACTCGTGGATCAAACGCTGCAAATTTCTCTACAAGTTTCAAACTTCAAGCAATCAAGTTCAAGCTCAAGAACGAAGAACAAATCAAGGTCAAGTTCAAGCAATCAAGCTAAAACTCAAGAACAAGATCATCGTTGGTGGTGACAACTACATATTCAAGATCAAGCTCAAAGGCCCTTGAATTTATATTAGAAAAGTAGAACCAGAGGAATCATAGAGAATGTACACTCAAATATTCGAAATAAAATACTACGATTGTTGCGATATTTTTCGGTCTTAATTTTATTTTTTCGATGTAGATTTATTTTCTACAATAATAATAATAATAATAAATATTGCATCCTAAACAAATACAAAAAGGACAATGGGAAAAAGAGTTACCGTAATTATAAAGAAAGAATCTAAGAAATCCTAAAATTAAAGGAAACAAAAACCAACGAAAAAAAATCTAAGAAGCCTAAAGCTAAAGAAAACAAAAACAAAAGAGAAAAAAACTCGTATGGCAAGTATGTCAAACAATATAAATAAATTCTAAAGAATTCTAAATTTAAAAAGAAGCACACGATAGTTTTTAATGCTTGCTAAAAGATAAGAATTAATGATAACAATTAAAAGTACATCCAATATATAAAAGCCAAACTTTTAATATACTAGTATAAATATCCGCTCAAATTCTACCCTAGCACGTATTTCATTTCGCTTACCGCTTGTTTGGATGGTTGATATGTACCGTTTTAAAATATATCGTATTGTATTGTATCGTTCAATAAATATAATATTTGGATGGATTGTGTCGTTTTACCGTCGTTTCATCGTATCACGCACCAATAATATGATTACTAAACTTGCAATATTATAAAGAAAAATTATGAGACGGTATATAAAAAGGTAGAGTAAATGATAAAATAAAATTATTTAATAATAATGAAGGGTGAGATTGAGAGAAAAACACAAGAAAACGACGCGACCACACCAAATCGGTCGTTACATAAAGTGACACATTTCATTGTTACATAACGACGGATTTAACGATACGATACAATAAATTTAAGTAACAATCAAAACAAACATTGTATTTAAAGTAACAATACGATATGATACAACAGGTAACAACCATCCAAACAAGTTGTTAGCAATAGGAGAAACCAAACCCGGTTTAGGTCTCAATTATCGAAGTCCAATCGGCATGAGCGAAATTTAGCAAATACAAAAGCAGCGATTGCAAATACAGAAAAGGGTAATCAATTTATTATTAGCAATGGAGAAGAATGGATCCAAAATTTCAATGGAGAAGAAGCAATCCAAAAGTTTAATCTTTCGAAGAAGAAGAGATCAGATCAAATTTGCAAAGGTATCTTCTTTATTCCACTTGAATATCTGCTACCTTCTAACTCTGTCTCTTTCTAACTAGTGGCTGAGGCAGGATCTTTGCGAATGTGGTTCAAGAAGAAAAAAGTTAAAAAAGATTATAGTTAGTGAGAATTAAACTTATGACCTTACAAAGGTTTTGAACCCATTGATCACTAAGCTACACTTTAGGCTATGTCAGGGGGATTCAAAACTTAATATATTCAAGTAAAAAATAGAATTTGCCTTAGCATATGCCAATAGAAGAAGAATCAGTAACTTCTCATCAAATTTGCAAAGGTATCCATCCACTCTTCTTTATTCCACTTGAATACCTGCTACCTTCTAACTCTGACTCTCTCTATTCTGTGTGCTAACCATCCAAAGGAAATATAAAAATTAAAAAAAGAAAAGGTCAAAGTCAGAGGGTTAGAGCATTGAAAAAACTGAAAAAATACTTGTAGGCAGGCTTTGCAAAAAGCTGTACCATTGGGAATCGAACTCGTGTTGCTTAAAATCTTGAACCAAAGTACCCACGAGCCCATTTTGTTCGTTGGTGCTTATTAATTAATTATATTCCTAAGTTTTCTAATATAATTGTACATATTTCACGCCAGGGTCAATGGGTGCTTCACCACCGGCCACGGACTACGTAGATCCGCCTCTGCCGACAATACCGGATTACAGTCCAACGGCGACAATGGTAAGAATCGGAATGCCTGAAGCAACTGCATTCTCGAGGAATTGGGTCATGGAACACCAAATTGTTAGAAATTTTGGTAGAACAAGACAACTAAACAAACACTCAAAAACTCACTATTAGAGAGGTGAAGGAAATGATTATTTCTATTCAACTTCACTTGCTCCAAATGGCTAGTATACATGAGTATTTATAGTAGAACTCCTACTTGTATATAGCCTAAACTTCATGTATATATATTAACTAAGTCCACAGATGTACACACTAGTCCATACATGCCTACACTAGTTCACACAAATTCACACAAGTCCACACCTCACTCTTTTCTAACTATATGTATGAAAACATTAAATTAATGTAAATAAATCTAAACAAATGTGGACAAATAGAAACAAGTTTATTACTATTTTTAACACGCCCCTTAAACTTGTTTCATTACTCCAAACGCCATCCTTAACTTTTGAAAAGCGTCAATCTACCGAGGCTTGGTGAAAATATCCGCAATTTTATCTCCAAACTTCACATGCTCAAGCTCCACAACTTTATTAGATATGAAATCTCTAATAAAATGATATCTCGTATCGATATGCTTGCTTCTTTCATGAAATACCAGTTCTTCGCTAAATCTATAGCCGATTTATTGACAACAAAAATTTTTGTAGCGTCCTTATGTGGTTGGTGAAGTTCTTCCAACAAGCTCCTTAGCCAAATTGCATGGTAAACACACGAACAAGCTGCTACATACTCAGCTTCATAAGTTGACAAAGTCATAATTGGTTGCTTCTTAGAATTTCATATAAATGCGGAATTTCCAAAAAAGAAAGTAAACCCAGTAGTACTTTTTCGATCATCAGTATCACCAGCCCAGTCACTATCACAATATCCCATGAACTTGGATTCTTTAGAAGATGAATAAAGAATTCCATAATCAAGCGTATCTTTGATGTACCGAAGTATTCTTTTGGCTACCTTTAAGTGCGAGGTAGTAGGAGTTTTCATAAAGCGACTCAGGAGTCTAACTATAAAAAGAATATCTGGCCTTGTACATGTCAAATACCTTAAGCTTCCAATAAGACTCTTGAGAAAATGTGGGATTGACTCTATCTCCATCTTCATGCTTGGATATTTTAACTCCACATTCAACGAGGGTGCTTACGGGATTGCAATTCTCCATCTCAAATTTCTTGAGAATTTCCTTTGCATACTCTCCTTGAGAAATAGAAATGACATCCTTCTTCTGTGCTACTTGAATTCCAAGATAGTAGGATATTAGGCCAATGTACGTCATCTCAAATTCTCTAGCCATTGCTTTCTATAATTCTTCAAACATCTTTGGATTATTTACTGTAAATATCAAGTTATCTACATACAAGCAAACAAGTAAGATTTCACCATTTTTAGCAATATTTACATAGAGGGCATGTTCATGCGGACACTTAGAAAAACCATTTGCTTGAATATTTATCAATTCTACTATTCCAATCTCGCGGGACTTGCTTCAACCCATATAAAGCCTTCTTTAATTTCAAGAATTTATCTTCTTGTCCTTCAACCTTATATCCCAAAGGTTGATCAATATAGACCTCTTCCTCTAATATGCCATTCAAGAAAACTGACTTCACATCTATTTGATGGAGTTTCCATTGATTTTGTGCCGCCAAAGCAATGACAAAGCGAATTGTTTCCAAACGAGCAACCGGCGCAAATACTTCATCATAGTCAATACCGGCCTTTTGCTTGTAGCCTTTATCTACCAATCTTACTTTGTACCTTTCTATTTTTCCCTTGGAATTCTTCTTTAGGTTGTACCCCCATTTGACTCCAATGGTGCTTTTGCCTTTTGGAAGTGTGACCAACTCCCATGTATCATTCCTTTTTTATAGCTTTGATTTCTTCATCCGTTGCATCCCTCCATTAGGAATATTGGCAAGCATCTTCAAAGCTTAGAGGCTCACTGTCCACCAGCAAACAAAAATGAGTAAAATCATACAAGTCATTTCTTACCACTTTCGTATTTTCATACAACTCACAGAGACTTCTACTCTTGTGAGGTGCTTCACTTGAACTTGAGAGCTTGATTACCCAATTTTTTGATCTTATGACGGAGGTGTTGAAGATGGTGTGATTGCCTGCTCCCCATATTTTTTATCATCTTCAAAGAATGGACTAAAAGAGTAATCTTTCTCTTTAGATTTCCACTCCGAAGCATTATCTTCATCAAACTCAATATCTCTACTTATGGTGACCTTGCCATTTTTGGGGTTATACAATTTATACCCTTTAGAACTTTGATCATAGACAATGAACACATACCTCTCACTTTTGTCATCAAGCTTATACCTCTTTCATCTGACACATATGCATATGCGATGCTCCCAAAAACTCGCAAATGAGAAACTTTTGGCTTGAAACCGCTCCATTCCTCTTGTGGTATTTTTCCACGAACACTTTTGGTGCGACATTGATTTGATACGTACACCACACAAGCAACAGCTTCAGCCTAGAACTCTTTTGGCATATTTTTGCTCTTTAACATACTCCTCGCCATGTTGAAAACAGTTCGATTCTTTCTCTCCATGATGCCATTTTGCTGTGCTGATTTCAGAACTGTCAAGTAATGAAGAATTTTATTTTTCTCACATAAAATATTGAATTCATTTGAAGTAAATTATCCACCATTATCGTATCTAAGTGACTTAATTTGATAGCCACTTTGCTTCTCCACCATGCTCTTAAGCTTTTTGAAGGTTTCAAACACCTCTGATTTTGCCTTCAAAAAATAAACTCAAGTTTTCCGAGAAAAATCATCAATGAATAGTAAAAAATAATTACTTTTACCAAGTGAAGATGGCTTGATACTTCCGCACACATCCATGTGAATTAACTCGAGAGGGTCTTGTTAAAGACTCTTTAGGAAAGCTTTTCCTTGCTTGCTTTCCAAAGAGACATCCTTCACAAAGTTGGTTGGGATGATCAATTGTTGGCAATCTATTCACCATGCTTTCCTTCTTCATCAACCGTAGGCTATCAAAATTCAAGTGATCAAATCTCATATGCCAAAGCCAAGATGAATCTTTGGCACATGAAAGCAAGCATCTCGAAACATCATTTAGAAGATATAAGATGAACATTTTATTATTAGTCATAGGTACTTAGGCTAACAATCTTCCCTTTTCATCTCTCATATACAACTGTTTGTCTTTCAAATGAATGTCATAATTTTTCTCCAAAAGTTGTCCCAAACTTAAAATATTACTTTTCATCTCCGGCACATACAAAATATTGGAGATTAATTGATGACTTCCATCTTTTAAGCGAATTAAAATCGTACATTTTTCTTTGATTTGAACTCGCGAAGAGTCTCCAAAAGTGATTTGGCCACCATTCAGCTCCTTAAGCTCCACAAATAAAATTTTCTTTCCACAAATATGACTACTTGCACCGGAGTCAAGGTACCATTTGTTCTTTTCCATATTTTCTTCTCCTTTGCATGCAAGAAGTAGAGTGGCATCTTCATCTTTATTTTTTTCTCTCCACAAATTTATTTTTCTCCACCGAATTATCAATATATTTCCAGGAAAAATGTCCAAATTTATGACAAGTATAACATTCACCATTCGATTTGTCATACCTTCCTTGATTTTGTCTCCATTCTGCCTCTTCCACGACCTCTTCTTTGACTATAATCTTGGCTTTTATTGTCTCTTTTGGTGGTTGACTACCACCTCTTCCTCCTCTACCAAGACCTCTTCCATTTCCACGACCTCTTTGTTGTGAATCACGCCTTTCATCTTTCTTCTTGAAGGAAAGTTTTGCTTGCAACGCCTTTTCAATCGATTTTTTTTTTCGGTTTCTTCAATTTTTCTTCATGAGCTTGCAAAGAACTCGAAAGTTCATCTATGGTCATGGTGTCCAAGTCTTTGGACTCTTCAATAACAACAACAATATAATCGAATTTTGAATCTAGGGATCGTAGTATTTTTGCAACGACCCTATTATCCTTCAACTCTTCACCATATCTTTTCATTTAATTGACAATAGCCAAAAATCTTGAAATGTAATCTGAAACAGATTCATTTTCTTTCATATGCAGTGATTCAAACTCTTCTCTTAAGGTCCGTAGACGAACCTTTTTCACCTTATCCAAACCTTTAAAGGAAGTTTGAAGAATGTCCCATGCTTCCTTGGAGGTTGTCGCATTTGCAACCTTCACGAACATCTTGTCATCCAAACCTTGATGAATGAGAGCGAATGCCTTTTGATCTTTCTTATTTGTGGCAGCGGCATCTTCCTCTCCATCAACTCCAGACTCTACCGGTTCCCAAACATCATAAGAACCAAGCAAGACCTTCATTCGAATACATCAATTACCATAGTTCTCTTTTGTGAGCATAGGAGCTTGGAATGGTGTTCCATTAGTATTTGCCATCTTTTCTCCAAGTTTGGTTGTCTCTCAACACACTGGCTCTGATACCAAGTGTTAGAAATTTTGGGAGAGCAGGACAACTAAACACACACTCAAAAAACTCACTATTAGAGAGGTGGAAGAAAGGATTATTTCTATTCAACTTCACTTGCTCCAAATGGCTAGCATACATGGGTATTTATAGTAGAACTCCTACATATATCTAGCCTAAACTTCATCTGCACATATTAATTAAGTCCATACATTTACATACTAATCCATACATGCCTAAACTAGTTCACACAAATTCACACATGTCCACACCTCACATTTTTCTAATTATATGTATGAAAACATTAAATCAATGTAAACAAATGTGGACAAATGAAAACAAGTTTATTACTATTTTTAACACAAATTTCCAGAATATATAATAAGTATAATGGTTTCTAGATTACCATTGTTGACAATGGAAAAAGTACTTCAGTTTTTTTGTCGAACTTGCGCAGAGATTGAACGAACTAAACCAAAGAAGAAAAAAAAGGGACTTGCGGCTGCCAGAAAAAAAAGGGGAGAAAGTATAACGTCTAATTTTTGTTACGAAGACAAAATTGTCCCTCTCATTAGAATAAAAAGGTCCAAATGTGTCGTTTTACTATTGGAAATTAACTATAAGTATCTTCGTTATACTTTCATTCACTATCTACCCCTACCGTTACTCATTACTGGATGGTATTGCTTGCTTACCATTGAGTTTTTAAATTGTTGTTCGGTGGTAAATAGACATTTTCCCAGGTTATGATTAACAATATTAAAGAATTTATTTTTCAAGGAAGGAAGATACTATGGTTGTAGTGTTTTGTGGTAAATAGGAAGATATTATGCCTTTTATTTTCACACCAATTGTATGCCATCACCGAGTTATCTTGTTAAACTGGACACCATAACATCTCTAAGCATAAATTCTCAGAAGACCTTCATTCATATAGTAGAATACTTATGTCTTGCTAACCAAAATGATCCTCAGTGGCAGATACAACTCCAAGGGGTGTCAACTGACACCCCCTTGTCGGAAAAATACACTATTTAGATAGGCAACATCTATATATAACTCCATACATGGAGGAATTATCAGGGATTCAAATGGGAACATGATTGAAGGATTATCCGGTCATATCATAATATCTACGGCACTACAAGCTGAAGTTACAGCCACACTCAAAGGATTGGAGCTTGCTTTTACTAAGAATCTATTCCTACTATAATTCTAGTAGTAACAGATTATCGGGTATATATTGACTTTACTATAGTACAACCTACTATATGAGTAATGCTGCTTACATGATTACAGGTTCCTCATCGCCGCCATGGACCACCCACCAGTCAAGCACATATACAATGAAGTTAACATGGCCGCACACGTTCAAACAAAACTATGAAACTACCTGGACATCACATAACCATGTTAAGCATGAAGATCTATTTTGGGCTACACCGTCTTTATTTGTTTCTTTAAATTTCAGCAAAGACGTTTTAGGGACTATATCGATAAAATTAGTTCCATGTTTTAATAACTCTCCATAACTTTTGTCTTCAATAAAAGTTCTTCATTATAGCAACCAAAAAAAAGTTTATTATTCCAAAATATTTTGAATATTATCCAAAATATTATATAGTCTCTGTCTTCATGAAATTTTCAAAAAGAACAGGGAGCATTGTAGTTACTCTTTAACAATCATCCATCTTCAATAATTTGAGGTGTTAAATTTAAAGTTGTGTATGTATTTAAATCTATGCATGAAATTATGAGAACAATCTGGTAAATAAAAAATATATACTAGCGAAGCAAAAAGGATTTCTAAACTCCTCATGCTGAAATATGATTTCAGGGAAAAACCTGAAATATGATTTCAGGGAAAACCCATTTTGTAGATAGGAACTAAATTTAATAACGCATTGCTTAAACAGATTTAACACAATAAACTTTATAGACTACTTACATCAGCTTGTGGCCAAGCCATGTTTGACTTCTACAAGAAGATTTGCAAGACATGACTTCTACAGGAAGATTTGCCAATTAATTTCAGAACAGATGTTCACCACATGTGTGCTTATACAAAGCATGGAAATCAATTACATTGCCTTACTGAATTACAGTCCCAAGACACAACCAGCACCGCGAGATTTTCATTCCAGCGAGAACACGGGAAACATCGGGAAGCCTCCATGGATTCTTTGAGAGAATAGGTTTGAATAAAAGTTTTAGCTAGGGTTTTAGGATTAAAGAAGTTTAAATAGAAAGTATTAGGGGCCGGGATAATTCTAGTGTGGACAAATCGATGGGTGGGTTTTGGCCCATGTCGGTGCGAAGTTTTAGGTTAATGAGATATGGGTTTAGGATTGCAGGCTGGGTTGATTTTAGTACCTCCATGGATTCTTTGAGAGAATAGGTTTGAATAAAAGTTTAAACTTGGGTTTTTAGGATTAAAGGTGTTTAAATAGAAATTATTGCAGGCTGGGATGACTCTAGTGTGGACAAATCGATGGGTGCGTTTTGGCCCATGTTGGTGCGAAGTTTTTAGGGTAATGAGATATGGGTTTGGGATTGCAGGCTGGGTTGATTTTAGTATGTACAGTTCAGTCGTGTGGGTTTTGGCCAAAATTTAGGGAGTTCTTTTAAGTAAAAATGGCATGTGGTAGCCACTATTAAAGGTGGTATTTAGTTTTTATCCAGCAATTTTAATGTTGAGCAAAAATAGCCACTACTCTATTAAAATTAATATAAAAAGACATTTTTACCCTTTCTTCAATTGCTTTTCTTCTCAAACCCTCGCTTTTGCCTTTCGTTTCCTCTTCTTTTCCTTCTCTTCTTCCCGTCCTTCTCTATCCATTTCTGATGACGCATCAGTTAGGCCACTCAAAAAACTAAAACTTCCAGTTGTTCTCTTGGATTCATCTGATGGGTTTTGCTTTGGGTATCAGTACAAGACAGTTACCCCTAATATCAATAGATTGATCAAGAATGGAACAGAAGCTGAATTGGGTTTAGTACCTTTGTTTCCAACTTTGACTTTGTTGACAAGTGTGAACTTTTGGCTTGGTTGTTACTCTCTGAGATTATACTCTTATTTTCTTTAGATTTGCGATTCTTTCAATTTTAGTAGAAATGGAATTTTTTATTGGAGAAATAATTTGGAGTACTTAACTTAGAGTTACAAGCACAAAAATTAAGGATAGATAGTTCTAAACTTACAATTACAAGTTCAAAAGTTATGGACACTTGATCATGAACTTCGAGTTCCAAGTTCAAAAGTTAAGACACTTGGTCCTTAACTTAGAATTACAAGTTCAAAAGTTAAGGACACTTGGTCCTGAACTTAGACTAACAAACTCAAAAGTTAAGGACAATAGGTCCTGAACTTACAGTTACAAGTTCAAAAGTTAAGGACAATAGGTCCTTAACTTTGATTTTCAAGTTCAAAAGTTAAGGACAGACAGTCCTTAACTCACAGTTACACGTTCAAAAAGCTAAGGACAAGCAGTCCTTAACTTCCAGTTACAAGTTCAAAAGTTAAGGACAATAGGTCCTTAACTTTGATTTCCGAGTTCAAAAGTTAAGGACAATCAATCCTTAACTTACAGACGTTCAAAATTTAAGGACAAACAGTACTTAACTTACAGGTATAAGTTCAAAAGTTAAGGACATGTAGTCCTGAAGTCCTGAACTTAGAGTTCCAAGTTCAAAAGTTAAGGACATGTAGTCCTGAAGTCCTGAACTTAGAGTTCCAAGTTCAAAAGTTAAGGACATGTAGTCCTAACGTCCTAAACTTAGAGTTTCAAGTTCAAAAGTTAAGGACATGTAGTCCTGAAGACTTGAAGTTAAGGACATGAGCATAAGGGTATTTTTATCTGGCCAGTTAAAGTTTATTAAACAGTGGTTAAAAACTAAAAACATTTAAAACGCTGGCTTTAAAATAAAGACATGAGCAGTTAGTGGCTATCTGTGCACATCCCCCTTCTTTTAATAGGATAAAATTATCGAATAACCACTTTTTAACCCCGTGAAATTAAAAAATAACCAATGTAATAAAGTTTCATATTTCACTTTAAATTCCATGATAAATGACTAACTCAAGCTATGTAGGCAAAATAGAATCAGGGAGTTTTTTTAATAGGATAAAATTCATAAATAGCCACTTTTCAACCCATGTATTTGAACAATAACCAATGTAATGAAATTAGATTTTATTTCACCTATGAAATTTAGAATTACGTGGTAATGGCTATTTTTAGGCTGCGAGACTGAAATCCTACTATTACTAAATTAAAAGAGCAAAATAGAATCTACGGAGATTCACAAATAGCTACTTTTCAACCCATGTATTTGAAAAATAGCCAATCTCATGAAGTTTCATATTTTACTTCACTTATAAAGTTTGAAACTCCATGATAATGACTATTTTTAGACTATGGGACTGAAAATGACTAGCCCACTCTATTACTACATCAATAAGGCAAAATAGATCAAAATCAGCACACAATATAATGAAAACAGACATATACTTTTCCAAAAGCAAAAATAATTGTGTAAAAATGAAAAAAATTACAAATCCTTAGAGCCAAGAAGATTCATAAGCAAAGATAAATAATGAAATTTAACTAAGTTCCACATGTAAAAAGCAGCAAGTTAGATTTAATAGATCTGATTCCCGATAATAACATACCAAAAATTACTTATTTTGGTAAGAGAAACAATACATAAAACAAACAATTTATTTAGCAGCTCTCATCGTTGCATAAATGGATAAGCCAAAATTATTATTACTAATTAAATTGGATTTTTTTAAGATTAAAACATGAATTCATTTAGCATCTATATGGATTTTAAAAGAGAAGGAATTAAAACTAGAATTGATTTAGCACCATAAATGCTTTCTGACTAATCAAAAATAGATTTTAAAGAAACAAACATTAAAACTTGAATCAATCTGACTATTGAAAAATATTGAGATCGAGAAGATGACAATTGTTTTCACCTTTTAATTCATATTTGGTACACTTAAACTAAATTGTATAGTTTAAGTGTCTCAAATGACTGTTAAGGTGCAAATTAATACTCACATATAAATAAGAACTTCAATGGCCCAATTTCTTCAATGAGTTGTACAATAAAAATGGCTATATGCTTGCAAAATGATAGGAACGTGTAAAGCAAAGATTCGGATGGGACCCACTCTATAAAGGTTTTTGGAAACTATTTGTGATGTATGATGAGATAAGCCAGGGGCAATTTGGTCAAGCCACGCAAATGTTTGTATGGCATTCGGCCAATCACATTGCTCCATTTCAAATGAATTTACCAAAAATGCCTTTAAGTTTGAGGTGCCAAGCAAGCATGTCAGGCATGTTAATCTCCTGTATGCTTATTCCTTTTTATTAATAGTTTTATATATATATATATATAATAAGTTTAGCTTAGAAAAAATACCCACAAAAAAAACGAAATAGAAAAATTAATTAAAAGTATTACAGAAAAACCTAAAGAAATAGAAAAAGAAACCACTAA
>MU669352.1:0-13212 GCA_026770625.1 Nicotiana glauca
CTTAAGGACACACAAGGAAATTGTGGACTCGGAAATTTCTCATTCTTCTACCTTTCTTTATTTTTAACACAGTGATGCTAATACTAACTCCTCGTAAACTCAATGATTTTAAACTAGTGACCTAAAAGATGTTCAAAAATATCATAAACTTAAGTTTAATAACAACAAGATTAAAGGTATGTTAAGCGCAGTGGCGGATCTAGGATTTTAAAGTCGTGGGTGCTCACTTCCTTCAACATGAACAGTGGCGGATCTACGATATATAACTATTTATTTTTCCGAAAGACAAGATGAAAACTTACAAATTTCTTAAGATATGAGCTGATGAGCACAATTTCATCAATTGCACAACCCGCCAATATTAATAACATGCATATATTTCAAAATTAAGTTTTGGAATCAAGCAAGTAGATACCAAATTATAATATTTTTCATTGAATTTGCTTTCAAAGAATAAACAATAAGCATGAAAATGATTCAAAATCCTTCTACGGAATATTTATAATCTCTTAATTTAATAAAAATACCAAATCTTATTAGTTATTACCTTGTGCTATGTTCTGATTTTGAGATTGTTGTGAATGACCAGAGAGTTTGCTAATTATTTCGTCTACTTTGTTTTTCGTTTTTTCCTTCTCTGCGTTCCTAATAAGCAAAAACTCAAGAAGGGTTTAGTTTTAAAGTTTTCTGAAAACAATGTCTTTCTTATTCCTAAATATATATAATTAATATTAGANTGAGATTGTTGTGAATGACCAGAGAGTTTACTAATTATTTCGTCTACTTTGTTTTTCGTTTTTTCCTTCTCTGCGTTCCTAATAAGCAAAAACTCAAGAAGGGTTTAGTTTTAAAGTTTTCTGGAAACAATGCCTTTCTTATTCCTAAATATATATAATTAATATTAGAATGAGCATAAAGGTGAAAGTAGGTAGGAAAAGGAGAAAAAAAAGGCAAAAAAGAAAAATTTAGTTCAAAAGCAAGGAAAAGCTAAAAAAAGCGGCTGACAATCCTAAAGGGAATAGGAAAAGTTAAAAACTTTTTCACAAAAGATAGAAGATAGAACATAAAAAGGTGACAAATATAAAGAAATATTGTGACACGGATTCGAACGTGGGTTTTTGCACTCAACAAAGACTTTTACTCCCACATCAGAACCACAGTACCCACAACTCATTTTGTCTATTGGGTGCTCGCTAAAATATTATATCCAATTTCGTATATTTTTATTATAGCTATACATAGTTTATGTCAAGGTCAATGGGTGCTTGAGCACCTAAATTTAACATGTAGGTCCGCCCCTGGTTAAGTGGTCCAAGTAGAGTCTTAGTCATACCGTTGAATTGACGGATATTGCATAAGGTTTTGTGGAGTTTTTTATTACTGTTTTTGGGAATTTTTTTATTGAATGACTTATTTTTATACGGGTTAAGAAAATAGTAAAGCTTATAAACTTAATTATCACGATAAAGAAGGTGATTGGCTTCTTGCTAATGTAATATCTTATCCCCTTGCAATTTCCTTTAATCTTTTTTATTTTCTCTCTATTACCTTTTCAATATCTAGAAGAAGGATGTTTCTCAAAATTAGGAGATTCACACTATTTGTGTTGAAGTTGACTACTACGTTGTTCATGAGCTTAGAAAAGATAAAGAGAAAAAAAAAAAGATGAGCACTAAATACAGAATTCTATTCTACCTTAAATTCATGGAGGGAAAAAATAAAAATAACTCTAGTGTTGGGGTTCGAACCCAAATGATACAGCAACGCAACTGATGGAACACAAGCAGAATGCTAGCTGCGCAGTCCTTCTTTTGAGTTTGACCCCTCTAGTCCCATGTAGGTCCGCCTCTGGCCCTACATGAATCATCAATGCTAATTAACGCAAAGATGGTGCTTATCCGATCCCAATAGCACACAATGGAAACTTAATTAGTCGGCATAGCCCTGCTATTAGTCTTGGCCACCTCTTACATTGTAATGGCAATGTAGCCACCGATCTAATTAAATTGACGTGTTTGTCCTCAACTAAAATATGAAACAACACTCCAGTAATCGGTCCAAAACTTTGACAAGTGAAACCTCAGTAAACTATGCTAGTATTTTCAAAATGCAGCAATTTTAACTTTTACTAGTACAAAATCCAAAATAATTCAACAATAATTCATAATTTTAAATTCACATTATACTTAGCAATTTGGGGTTGCTCCGATGGTAAGCAACCTTCACTTCCAACCGAGAGGTTGTGAGTTCGAGTCTCCCCAAGAGCAATGTGGGAAGTTCTTGGAGACAAGGATGCCGGAGGTCTATTTGGAAACAGCCTCTCTACCCCAGGGTAGAGGTAAGGTCTGCGTACACACTACTCTCCCCAGACTCCACTAAGTGAGATTATACTGGGTTGTTGTTATTGTTGTATTATACTCAGCAATTTTCAATCCTTAAATACAATATTCAAGAAAAATTACTGGTTTTTGAACCTGTGCATACTAGTGCATAATCTAGGAAAATCCAGGAATGATTCGTGGTTTTTGAATTCACATTATACTTGAGCAATTTTTAACCTCAAAATACAAAATTCAAGAAAATTCACTTGATTTTTGAACCTTCACTAGTGCAAATATCAATGTCACGTAGGATTGGATGTCCACCTTGGACAAACTTAACAGAAGAGGGGTATATTTGAACCAAAAGTATTATGGTGGGGATATATTTGGACCCAAAAATTAACGAATGGTATACTTAAGTATTTTTTCATAGTACAGGATATATTTAGCCCTTTGCCGTTTTTGAATTCCCATTATACTTTAACAATTTTTAACCTTTAAATATAAAATTCAGGAAAAATTAATGATTTTTTAAAACTTCACTAGTGCAAAATCCTGAAAAATTCTAGAATAATTCATGAATTTTGAATTTAAATTATACTTCAACAATTGAGTGCTACTGCTTCTGGTTATTCAAACATCAGGAACAATTACTAGACTTTAAACTTATAAATATTCAAAGTCCAGTAGTTGTTCTTGGAGTTGTTCTATAATATATTTTTGTCCAAATATATATTCTCCCATTAATGAATGACTACTTTACCATGACAATTTAAAATATATCTAAACTCTAATACCCGACCTAAAAGTGGCTATTTACTAATTTCTCACCACAATGGACAACATTCGTGTTGGTAAACTATTTTTCAAAGCCAATTTTCCTTGTCCATTTATAGTTCTTTGCATTTCAATTTATGAGTTAAATTTTTTAACTCTAGTTTCAGTATCTCCTAATTAATTGAAGTAGAAGGTGCTTAAGCCAATATAATCATTGCCCAAAGAAATTGTGCCTTTATTTAATTTAACTCCAAATCTAGTCATGCTAAGTTCACCCAATGGGATACACAAGTCCACAATTTTAAAAACTTATGATTGTGTTCCAATATTTATTAACAAACTACAATCCTTCTTTTCTTTTTCTTGTTTCCCTTAAGAACTTATACTTGAAATTTAGAAAGGCGAATACTAATTAGAAACTACCCTTGAAAATTTTAAATTAGAGTATGGGGTAAATGAAAAATGAAGTTAGATTATGGGCCTCCATGGCCCAGCGTGCAAGCCCGAGATTTTGCACAAGATCAATTTATGGGAGAAATTTAAAAATAACCAGATTTACAATTGGTCATTCAAAAATAGCCCAATTTTAAAAGTAATCGAAATTTAGCCACTTTTCATGTAAAGATAAATCCGAGCAAAAACACTGTTCAAAATCCCGAAAATACGTCAGTATATTATACTGGAGTTCTAGCACAAGTATGCTTGAACTCCAGCATATTATACGGAAATTCCAGGATAACTATGCTGGAATTCAAGCATAATATGTTGGAGTTCCAGCATAAGTACACTAGAACTCCAACATAATATACTGGAGTTCCAGCAAGTATAAATGTCCAGTATAATATACTGGAGTTTGGAGCACCGGTGCTCCAGTCTCCCGTATATTATACAGGAGTCAGCAAAGTATACCGGTCCAGCATAATATGCTGGAGTTCGTACACAGATGCACCGAACTCCCGTATATTATGCGGGACCGGTCTTTGTTGCAGCAAAATAGTGGCTACTTTTCATTGACTTCGTAAACGGTGGCTATTTTTGAATGACCAACCCGAAAACTAGCTATACCGTGCTATTTTAACCCAATTTATCCTTTTTATTAAGCTTTCTTGTTAATGTAACTCCGCTTCTTAGGCTTTTCCTCGACACCAACCCTTTTTGTTAAAATATCATGGTATAGCCAGTTTCACACTGGTCAATGAAAAATAGCCAGCGTTTACCAAGTCAATGAAAAATAGCCACTATTTTGCTGCAACATGGACAGATCCAGTATAATATACGGGAGTTCTGGTGCATTTGTGTACGAACTCCAGCATATTATGCTGTACCGGTATATTTTGCTAACTCCTGTAAAATTTGCGGGAGACTGGAGCGCCAGTGCTCCAAACTCTGGTATATTATCCTGGACAATTATACTTGCTGGAACTCCCGTAAAATTTACGGGAGTTCCAGCATAAGTATGCTTGAACTCCCGTAAATTTTACGGGAGTTCCAGCATAATTAGGCTGCAACTCCCGTAAAATTTGCGGGCGTATTTTTCCGGATTTTGAATAGCGTTTTCGCTCAGAGTTAAAGTGGCTAAATTTCGATGACTTTTGAAACTTGGCTATTTTTCAACGACCAGTGGTAAATCTGGCTATTTTTAAATTTCTTGCATCCCTTTTTCATAAGGTGGGTATACTAAAGGGTTTTTTTCACTTTTAACCTACATAAAAAACTATTTACATTTGGTAGTCAAAAATTTGTATACTTTTTTTAATATAACATATAGAATGTATATATATACAAAAAAATATATATTTTTTAACAATTATTTTAAGAGCGACTATTCAATATTATTTTTTCTATATTATTAAATAGGTTCGGAGGCCCCAAGCCCATGGAGTGGCCTATTTTCATTGTGCTTTCCTTCTATTTTGGGTGATTTGCACAAATAGTATCATTGACGTTTTAATTTTAACCCTGGTAAAAAAATGTTAGAAAATAGCCTTCGGCTAGAATTTTAAGAAGCGCTCATGAGTCATGATAATCGCCAAATTTTTTCATATGGTCATCACTAGGATTTGCCACAAAATAAGGCAATTGCTAGAAATTTTCTATAAAACATGGCAATTACCAGAATTTTTCATATAGGAAAATTTTGGCGGTCGCCAAGAGCTGGAGGCTGTTTTCCCAAGATTTTTTTCACCGGGGATAAAATTTAAACCGTGGTCATTGTAATTTTCTGAATGATAATGATAACTTCGTATTATGCAGGGCCTATCTAATTTTGATTACAAGTACTAATTATTATTAGTATTAGTACTAAATCATTAAGAAGGAAATTATACACCCTATAGAAAACCTTAGTACCCTATTTATCTTAAATAAATATCATTTTAAAATATTACATCCTATAAATACCTTTTATCATTTATAGCAAAAATTCTAATTATAGTTACATCGTACATTACATTTAAGGCACCATATATGCTAAATAATATTTTTCTCTCTCCTTTTTAATATTTTCTCTCACATAATCACGGTATAACTCCTTTAAACATGTTATCTCTCTCTCTTTTGCATACATGTATACTCTCTTCTCCCACATACCCACGTTTCTTAACTATTTTCCCACCCAAATTTACTATTTTTCCGCCATTATCACTCCTACATTCAGAAATCTATACGGAATCACTATTTTGAACCCTAAAATTATACGCCTGGTAAGTTTTCTTCTTCGATTTTGATACTATTATTTTGTTTTTGTAATTTTTATACCGATTTTTTCATAAATTTCTCAAACAATAACTATTGGTATTGTTTACTCACCAGGAAGCTTTGATTTTTCTCTCCAATGGCGGATTCAATGCCACACAATAGAGCAACCAGAGGTATACCCACCAAAATTCTCAATTTTGATGGGCCCTCTTTCTCGTTGCAAATAACTCAAGCGGAGTTAGATTTTGCAGGTTTATCAGCATCTACAGTTGCTGAGAGAAGAACTAAATTAGACAATGACAAGTTGAAAGAAGTCGAAGTTGAGAAATCTTCAAAAGAAACAAAAAATTCAGTTGCTTCAAAGAGGGAAAAACCTATGAATGATACACGACACCAAAAGTTAATTGCTATATTCAATCTCATAGAAAATTATATGTATTCATAATTATTCAATCTTTTTACATGTATGATGTTGTATTCATATGTATCTGTTTGTATTTTTGTACTATTTTGTATACTGTATTCTATTTTTTTAAGAATGTATATGTATTCTTATGTATTTTGGTAGTTTCCAACTGTTCAATTTTTCAGTAAGTTTTACTTGTATTCATATGGATTCATATGTATTCAGGTATATTCATCTTACTTATTTTTTATGTCATGTGTGTGGTATTTAGTTTTTTAATATGTATTTAGCCTTGTCACTGTATTTAGTCTTTTGTAAGTATTTGTAGTTGTATTGATATGTATTCAAAACTGATTTAATATGAAATATGCAATGTATTCAACTGTATTAACATGTATTTATTATTGTTAATTGCAGGAAATTAATTTGTTTGTGAAACACCACCCAAAATTTGCCCCCCATATTAGTGTTTATACTAATACTGATACAGTCTCCCAGCTAAAAGAGAACCTTACTCCTGTTCAGTACCAACAATTTGGCATACATGCTTTGGCTCATTTCTTCAAAAGAAGCGATGTGAAGTTCAACATCAACTCTTCATATGCTTCATGGCTCTCCAGTTAGAAGACACTCCTAACAATGTATTTGCAGTACACGTCAATGGTACTGAATTATATTTTACATTAAGGGAGTTTGCGCTTGTGACTGGACTCAAATGTGTTGGTAATGATGCAGATTTTGAGTTTAGTGAAACGCTTCCTAACCGGCTTATTGAGACTTACTTTGGGGGTGCTAATCTTGTCAAGAAGAAATATTTGATGAAATGCGTCGATGACAAGAAATGAGGTCCCGACAATGATGGTGATGCCTTGAAGATATCTTTGTTGTATTTCATACACACCTTTATTTTTTCATCCGAGAAGCATAGTACAACTATACCAAGGCTACATTTTGACTTAGTAGAGAGTAGGCGCTATTCTGAATATCATTGGGGGTTTAAAAGCATTTGAGATGTTGACAAAATCGATTAGCAAGAAGATGGATGTTGTGAAGAAGTATTACAGGATAACCGGGATGCCCCTAGCTATGCAAGTGTGGTTTTATAAGTGTTGTTCTTCTGTTGATTCCAAAATTGCACTCCGAGTTGATGACGTGGTCCCCAGAATACTCAATTGGAGAACCACCGGAAACCAGCCAACCTTTGCTTATCTGATGAACGACATGTTCAATGACACCGGAAACATGGTAATATACAAACTGTATCACTGCTAGTTTAGATTTTGTTAATAATTAATAGGCATATGTTTGCATATAGAAGTATGTAGTTGCATTCACATACATTTTTGATGTTTCAATACCTGCTGTAGTTTCTGTATTCAGTTGCAAAATACATTTATATATAAATACATACAAATAGAAATAATTGTATAATCAGCTGCATACAGATATTGATGCATACAGCTGTATACATTTGGATATATATATGCTTACAGAAATAAATACTTGCATATAGATTCAAGATACATGTATACAAATGCATAGGGACTAATAATCAGCTGCATAACTAGTATACAAATCCATACAGATTCTGCATACAGTTGAATACATCTACTGCATACAATAGTATTCATATGCATACATCAATATATAGTTGTTGTAGCCTTCTTTATTAATTCTTTATTCATATGCATATTATTTCCAAATCATCAAATTTGCCTTATATTCAATAGAAATATCATTTTGTATTCTAGATCTGCATCTGGAAGTTTTTAGTTAGATTTTTGTTATATTTCTTTTTTAAGATTATTTTTAAGGACATCAGTCCAAGCGATATAGATCTTGCTATTATTCAGATTCCTCCTGTAGCCGTCGATGTTGACAACAAACCTACTATTGCTCATTCAGACAAATCGGGAGAGGATTCGGATGACTTTTCTCCGACACCCGATCTTCCATGTAAGAAGAAACATATTGCAATTGTTAGACCATCTTCATCACCGCCCCATAAAAAGCGCAAGGAACATGAAAGGCATCATAATGAAACAGAATATCAGCCCAACATTTCTCCTATTTGTGTTTCCGAAATTGGAGATAAAGTTTTGCATCACAATCAGCTTCCAGAAGGCCAAAAGGACGAAGTATCTTCTTTGAAAAAAAGACCTAAATTCATTCAAAGAATACGTGAGTATTTAACCACAGATTAAACATTACACTTTAATGCTTAGCATTCATATATTTTTGGCGCAATCTTCTAACTGTTTTTGTATTGTTAAGGTTGTGGGAGAGTTCAAGTCTCTAAGAACATTGATCAATGATAACTTCAAGAAGCTTTCTGACCATCTTTAACAAAATCAGCAAACTGAATCCATAGGGAGACGTGATGATGACATTGACACAGATGTCGGAGATAATGTTGAGGTATAACATTCTCAACATATTGAGCATCTGTATTTAGCTGTATTCATATCTGTGTTAACATTAATATGTAAATGCAATTAACTGTTGTATTTAAATGTATTTCAGTTATATGTAGATGTATTCTGATTTTTAATTCTTAATATATTGAACATATGTATTTACCTGTATTCATATATGTGTTAACCTTAATATGTAAATGCAATTAACAACTGTATTTAAGTGTATTTCAGCTGTATTTAGATGTATTCTGATTTGTTAATCTTGAATTTGTGTAATGTATTCTAGCTACTTATATGTATTTAACTGTATTCTAACATTAAGTTACTAAACTAACAATGATACATACTACTACTAGAAAACTACATCAGAGATACCATCCAACATACCATCTACAGTTCAAGAGGGTGTGTCTGCAGAATTCTATGTTTCTCAATTTGAGCTGGACGACAAGTTTCTTCCCAGTCAAATTCTAGAAACTAGAATTGTGATTCACGCCAGTGCAAAAAAAGCTGAAGCCACACCAATGCAATCTCATAGGAATCAGCGACCAAGTAGATGAAACTCTTCGCCTTATGAGTCTAACTTCGACTCAGGAGGTAAGTGATTTTACAAACTTAAGATTCATCTTTCATCGTGGTTTTTAAATTTAAAAGTCCCTAATCACGAATTCAATGTACAACAGGTACCTCTGTAAAGTTGACCCCCATTTTTAAGAAAAGACACCCCTTTGAGGATGATTCAATAACGGGTCCACATCCTATGTTAATCATTCAAGAATGTGACAAATGGGTTCGTGATGGTCTTCTAGCTAGACATGATCAGAAGTGAGTTTTCCCCCGGTCATTGTATTAAGTTTTTATTTTTTTAAAAATGTATATAATGATTTTTATACCATACTTGTAGAAGTAATTTGGAAGACCATTACAAGAAGAACAAGTCAATACTTCATGTCACACCTCCTTTTGGCGCTACCGCACCCCGCGAAGGGCGTTGTAGTAGGGAGTTTTTTCAATTAAAGGACAATCGAAACGAAATTTATTATTAAGATTCAGAGTCGCCACTTGGGAGATTAATGGTGTCCCAAGTCACCGGTTGAATCCCGAATCGAGGAAAAGATTGACTCTATATTACAGTCTGCGTACCAGAAATCCGGATAAGGAATTCTGTTAACCCGGGAGAAGGTGTTAGGCATTCCCGAGTTCCGTGGTTCTAGCACGGTCGCTCAACTGTCATATTTGGCTTATTTATCTCATTTTTATAACATGCTTTAACTTATGTGCAAATTTTAATTTTTAACCGCTTTTATTATTATTATTATTATTTTAACAAAGAATTGCAACGTCGTGAGAATGTATTTCGGACCACACCGTACCAGTATGCCTGTGGCCTTCAACACATTTTGACTTCGTTGAGATTTGGATTTGGGTCACATAAATGTACACCCGAGTTTAGGGAAATAACTTATTAAAGGCGCGCCTAAAGCGACTAGCGTATCGTTATTTTGAGAAGGTCGTAAAATTAGCTAAACGGCATGTCCCGAAATCTAAGCATTTAAAGTAACCACCTACTGAGGGCCCCGCAATTTGTGTGTTATTTGGCGAGGCTCATCTCATTTATTATTTAAAAAAGCTAATAAATTGCTTTTAGTATTTATTATTTTAAAGAGAATTTGCAACGTCATGAAAATGTATTTCGGACCACATCGCACCAGTACGCCTGTGGCCTTTAACACATTTCGATTTCGTTGAGATTTGGATTTGGGTCACATAAATGTGCACCCAGGTTTAAGAATGTAATATTTATTATTCGTGCCTAAAGCTTCTACGCATTCATTAACTTCGGGAAAAAACCGTGATATTTACTAAACGATTTTCCCAAGTCTAAGTGTTTATAAGCTATTATTGAGGGCCCCGCATTTGGGTGTTTAATGCGGCGAGGCTCATCTCGTTCTCTTATTAAGGCCGATCCTAAAGCAACTATGGTTCTCTATTCGTTCTTGGCTCTAAAGATAAAGAAAATGTCCTAGTTAATTACCTGCTTACGAGTTGTTATAGCTAAATTCAAACGTAACTCATTAATGCTAAAAATGGGCACGGGCAGAACAGTTTGAGGCCCCTTTCTATTCTAGTGTTGGGCCTGCTGCATACTTTTCGCATTTTTTTTTTGACATTTAAAGAGCAATAATAAAATGAGGTCTAATGAAGACATGCTTTTATGAATGTAGATACATAACTCGTTAATTGAAAGAGTTTAAGTTATTAATTAAATACCCTAAGGCCTTATACATATTTGGTTGCATGCTTATAAAGAATAAACTGAAATGCTTGAATGTTACCACTACATCATAGGCTCTCTAAACTGACAAATGAGGGAAAGAATTTACCCTCTAAGCTGTTACAGGTTCATGCTCAGTCGGACATCACAACCACTTTATGTGTTTCTAATAAAGACTACTAACTGCATATATACAACTTAGTATAAAAAATTACAACTAACTAAATCCGAAACTTTAAGACTTCATTTCATTTATGCTTCAAGTTTCAGCTACAAGTGTACCAGTATAGCAATGTGTACCTGGTATTTGGAAACAAAGAAGGAGAAGGAAGATCAGTGGAACAGCAGTAGCATATAACAGCCAACAGCAACAGCAGTAACACAGCAATCAGCAACCATAAACCAGTAGCAACCAACAATAACCAGCAAACAGAAAACCCAACAGAAAAACCAACAACTTTGAAACCCAAGCAAAAATCCAGCAGTAACTGGGAAACTAAACAGAACTCCAGCAGTAACTTGAAAACCAAACAGGAATCCAGAAAAAAAAGACACAACAGGAGGCCTAGATCACACTCGAAAATACACTAGATAGTCTCTGATTTTCTGTTTTCTTTTGCACTATCGAAGACTGAATTCTAAGTATCGGAATCCAGCCTCTTTTCTCTCTCAAAAATCCAGGCTCAGACTCTATCCAAATTCCCACTAGAAACTGAAGTTTTCAGCAATGTCTATTGAGTGTGTATCTAGTCCTGAAGTTTTCAGCCCTCTGTAATGTCAACCCCCAAAAAAAAAAATCCTCCTTTTAGTCAAACAATGACTCTATTTATAGGCCAAGAACAGACCTCTAAGGTCTGTCTTGAAAACCTCAGCTCTCACTGCCCATACCCCTTTTTATTAAAAACAGTGACTTGTTCTTGTTTTAAGTTATTTGGTTCCCCACACTTGGTTCCCTATTGTTTCATTCAAGAGTCATGGGTGTATTATAGTATTTAAATTAATTCCCATGCTGTCATGGGAACACCCCACTGTATTTAAACTTATTTTAATAGCCACTTGGCAGACCTCTATGAATTAACCTTAATTAAACCCTGTTAAGTCCCAAAACTACCCTTAACCCCCTGGGAATTACTGCCCTACCCCAAGCTTCTTAATCAGTATTTAAACCCCTTAGAATTACAACTAACACTGGTTGTTAATTACCAAATTATTCAGCTATAACCAATCCTATAATTCAAGCAATGATTCAAGGCAGAAGGGTCAAAAATCAAAATCAAGCAAGTATCAATCCAAAGGGAATGAGTTGATCATATTGGAAACCAATCCTGATCAACTCGAACCCATTGAAGCTATCAAACTGAGCATCTACCAGCTCAATACAAATTATTGCAGAAACAGGGCATAGGCTAGTAATTAGACAGTAGTGAACGAAAATGGGCTGTTATCATGCCTCCTTAGTTTTTCAAACAATTTTAATTTGAGGACATTTATTTAGTCGATTACATATACACACGAGTAACAAACAAAACATAGTCATATAGAATCACAGGGTGGTTCATGATTTGGACAAAACAGGTGATTTATGAAACTAACTGTTTTGACGATATTATCAAATCGACTATATAGTTCATATCCTACTTGACTATGACCAGAAGAAAAATCAACCGAATAAAAGGTCTTGGTTGGAGATGAACAGAATAGTTAAATACGAAAATTGAAAAATTGACTAAAACTAAAATAAACAAATAGACATCCATATACACAAAACAGAACCAAAGAAGGGAAAAAATACCTCAAAAAACTCAGAAAGACTTGAACTTGACTTGAACTCGAACTTGAACCTTTTCGAGGCAGAACGGACCTTAATCAGGGTATCCTCAGTTGAGAATACCCGGATTAAAGTCCATTAAACCTCGAACATCTATTGAATTCGACTGAAATCCAACTTGGGATTTTCTAGGGTTCATACAGTCGATTTGAGGTTCGTAGTTTCCTGGTTAGATTCAAACCAAACCAAGCTTGGTTTGGTTACGAGGAAGGTCAGGGGAGAAACTGGTATGAATTTGGGCTTGGTTGGGGTAGATTGGTTTTCTGCTCAAATCTTCAAATTAATATTCGAGACGATGCAGGTTGATTCGAGGTTAATGGTTCATGGATTTGGATTCAGGGTGGTTGAGTGGTCCTAGGGTGTTAAGGTGGTGGTCGTTGGCATCGTCGCCTCCGGGTTTACGGCGAAGGGGAAGTGTGGCGGCTAAGCTAGGGTTCTTGGAGGTTCGTCTCTGAGAGAGACGATGATGGAGGGGAGTGTTTGGATAGGGG